>CM027872.1:3723920-3731420 GCA_016097615.1 Eucalyptus dawsonii
CATAATAGAATTAAATAATCCAATTCAAAATATTAATTTGAAATATATTTCAATTCGAATATATATATTCGAATACAGGTCTATCTAATATAGATAGAGTATAGAATAGAGCGGGTAGCGGGAATCGAACCCGCATCGTTAGCTTGGAAGGCTAGGGGTTATAGTCGACGTTGATTCATCATTTTTAACGTCTCTAATTCAAAACCGAACATGAAACTTTGGTTTCATTCGGCTCCTTTATGGAAGATAGATAAATTCCCAGATATCGATATATCTAAGATAAGACGATGAACGAAATCAAAAATTCGATCCATAACATCTATGTCAGCTTTTCTGTTTGAATGCATTTCAATTCAAAAAAAAAAATTCGCTTTCTAGACAATCCCTCTAGAATAGGGAATAGGTATTCTAACAATATTCCTAGTTACTTCGTTCTCTATTTCTATTTGAGACAATCCTTAGGAAAAGTATTTAGTTTCCACCGAGCTAAAAAATATAATATGTCAATGCTTCTAGTAAACTAAAATCATCTTTTAATTTTATTAATTTATAGCTATTTTGCTCCAATCTTTCCTATCGAAAAAGAAAAATGGAAGATTTAGTTACGATTAGAAATACGCTTTTCTATATTTATCCATGGATCCCTTTACTAATACTCATTAAATTGGAAGTATTGATCCAATTCAAAAAAAAATTATGTTTCGCAATTAAATAATCCAATTTTCCATTTTTAATTGAACCTTGGATACAAATCACGAGAATGTATATTTTTTCTCTCGAATCCTTCGTTGAGAGGTAAAGGATTAAATCCTTTTAAGAAATAAAGTTTTTTCTTCGGAATATGAATCAAATCAAACCGAGGGATCCCTTAACTATAAAAGGGATTAATAAAACGAATCACACTTTTACCACTAAACTATACCCGCTACAATGCGATTATTGTATATAAATGAAACTTTTGTCGAACAAAAAAGGTAATCGGACGTAATCAAGATAGGATCCAAAACAAAATAATGATGAAAATTATAGCATTGACGTGTTTGTTTTGGTTTTGTCAGTAAACCTAATCAGATTAGTAAAAAGAAGAGCACTCCTAATTCAAAATTGAAATAAAGAAAGAACAAGTTCTTTCTTTTGCTGGAGATTTTGACAGAACAGATAGGGCTCGATAAAACTATTTATGTTATGACATAAGAATGCATTGCACAACAATCCACAGTTCCTTATTTTTTTTTTCTTTTTTCCAGTAAAGGAAAAAAAATAAGAAAAGAAAAGAATAATAATAATAAAAAATGACACTTTGATTCTATAGAATGAAATTCCATATCAGAGTGAATGAAAGATCCCTTCTTCTGATTGTTGTTTCAATAATCAATAATAAGCATTTTTGTTTTCAAACAAATCATTTTATCTATATCTATGATTTGGAATGGAACAAAAAATGGCCCGGCTAAATTACTGACCAGGCCAGGCCGTGAAAAGAAAAAAGCTCTTTCGGAAGAAGAGGTATTCTTGCTTTCTTTTTTTTATTCGAAATATCTCTTTAGAACCTTTTCTTTATCTAAATGGGATTGCTTATAAAAGTAGTATATATTAAAGTTGTATATATTAATAGAGTAAAAAAAAATAAGAGATAAAGAAAAGAAAGGCTTTTTTCAAGCCTTACTTTTTGTGTAATGTAAGATAGTAATTATCCTTTTCAATTGGGAGAGATGGCTGAGTGGACTAAAGCGTCGGATTGCTAATCCGTTGTACGAGTTTTTCGTACCGAGGGTTCGAATCCCTCTCTTTCCGTTTCCGTTGATGACTTGTTATTTTATTTATTTTTTTTCAAAACCTTTCCTTTGTTTTTTTTTTATTTCATATAATAAATAAGGATGTACAATAGATAAAATCTAAGTAAAATAGAGAAAATCCTAAGTAAGAACATTGAAAAATTAAGCAAGTAAAAAGAAAAGGCTTTTATTCTTCACGTCCAGGATTACGTCCTGGATCATTAGATAGGAATCCAAGATGAAACAAGAAACAAAAAATATCACTACTGTATAAACAAAGAGTTTGAGAGTAAGCATTACACAATCTCCAAGATCTTTTTTTTTTTCAAAAAAAAGAGAATAGATTCTCCATTTTTATACCCATATCCTATTTTGACACCAATAAACAAAATGGTTTCTCGAAATCAAAAATCAAAAGAATTTTCAGAAATTCATTTGGAATAAGAGTCGAGTCTTTCATAAAAAAAAAAATCTTTCCTATTTTGAAATGACTCTAAAAAGGGTTTTTCAATAAATGAAAAAAGAATCCGAATGAGGAAAGAGGGGGAGTCAGATTTTGCAGCTATCTAAGAATTGTTTGAATCGAGGGTTCATGTTCATGCTGTAAGACTTATCCGATCTTATCCATTGTTCCAATTTTTTTTTGTTTCGAATAAAATCATGTCTAGGACAGTATTAAAGATCTCATCGAAAACTTACAGCAGCTTGCCAAACAAAGGCTAAAGAAAAAAGAGAAGGGGTATTACTGGCATAAAATCTACGATTGATTCAAAAAAGCGTAGGCCTCAGGCAATTTGGCTAAGAAAAAACTACTTGAATAAAGGGTGGAATGAAGACAGATACAGATCAAACTAAAGATATTAAGGGCATAACAAACATTTTTTTTTGGACTTGGAGATAATTGTATTTTGATTGAGTTATTGTTATTGATAATTGATATCCCTTAAAAATGAAAAAAAAAAAAGGTAAGGGATACCAAAAAATCCTTCTTTGAACTCACCCAATCAAAAATCCTTCAATTCTCAAAAAAGAATAGAAGAAAATCATACTTTTATACAATATCTTAATTGAATTATATGTAATGATCAATAAATTCAGCTTCATTGTATATCTACACGTGTCAAAACCCTAGGAACAATAGAGTCCATCGATATTTATTTTAGATTGGAATTGACGAACAACCAAAAACAATACTACTCTTTAGTAGTATTGAATAGAAATTGAAATGGGGCGTGGCCAAGTGGTAAGGCAACGGGTTTTGGTCCCGCTATTCGGAGGTTCGAATCCTTCCGTCCCAGAATACCTATTCTATATATAGATAGAAACATAGATAGAAATATCTATTATCACAATAAAGAAAGGTTTTCTTTTTGAACTACCTTCTGTTTTTTGAACTACCTTTCTACTCTTTAAGAGTTAAATATTGGATATTATGTGATTCTTGTTTCTGATTTTTAATGATTCTATTCTTCTTTAAATCCTATTTTTTCACAAATTAAATTCAACTAAGATACATATAGATGAAACTGAATCGAGTTGTGATCTAGAATCTAGATTCGAAGAATTGGAAATAAAGAAAAAAAAAGGGGTTGCAAAAGAGGTTGAATGCGCTTTTCATCGTATGTCCATCCTTATACTTTGAATATTGAATATTCATATTGAAGTTTAAGTTAGTTACTTCGAAAAGCCTTACGTCCCATATAATAAGAATTAATTAACAATGTAAGATAGCAATTTAACTAGCTGTGCTTGTACAAATTGGAAAATTGGATTAAGAAATAATCAAGTTACATACATATAACGTATCTATTTTCTTTGAACCTCATTTTAGGTATTTCATTTCGTATTTGATTTGGTTCGCATATATAATTGTAAATATATGTAATAATATATACAGGGGGTAATTCATACATCCTATATTCTATTCCCCTTGCTTTAAATAAAAATTATTGAACGAACCCCACCAGTCAAAGAAACTACGCGTAAAATGAGGAAATGCTTAATGTATTATTGTCGTTCTATTTCAGTGATAACGTTTTTTGGTTTTTTGAAAAAGATTTTGGATCCGTTAATTTGAAATATTCTATATTGAATATTCATAATTCATTCCAATGACAATTGTTCAGTCTATCTGATAGAGGGAATTCTTTTTATGATTTTATTTTTCAGTATGAAATGAAAGAAAAAGAGCCTAAATCTTCCTTTACATCACGAAAAAAAAGAAATTTATTTCTTTTTCTATCTATCTATATTTTTTAATCACTGAGAGGTTTAATTCAAAGATGAATTATTTATGATGATAAATGCAATCTTTAGGAAAACTTTATTCAAATAGTGATATCCAGGTAGGTTTTTTTCAATTCAATAACTATTTGAATTGAATGATTTCTTATGAGTATTTGATATTCGAAGAAGTCTAAGATTGTTGAATATATCCTCTCAAGTTACTTGAAGATGCAATGTAGATTCAATACAAAGAACTTTTTTCTTCCTAATATTTAGAAATTAATAAATAAAATAAAATATTGCATTCATCCAATAAAAAAGAAAATCGAGGATTAAATTGAATTCTTTCTAAGACTTCTTTAGAAACCAATGGAACGACCGAACAAATGACTATTCATGATTCCTAATTGAATCAATTACATATCAGTTCCAAACTAGAGGAATGTTATGGTAAAACTTCGTTTGAAACGATGGTAGAAAGCAACGTGCGACTTGAAGGACATGATCAGTTGTGGATTCTTACACCCACCCTTTTTATTATATAGGAATGAAGGTGCTCTTGGCTCGACATCCTTTGTTCTGTTCCACTCGAAACCTCATTTTTCTTGGGTTGTAGTGTAAACAGTATGTGATGTAGCTCGAGTGAAAGTATTGATTCATTTCTCAGGGCAAGGATCTAGGGTTAGTGCCAATTAATAAGTTGGAACAACTTCGTAAGTGTAGTCTATTTTCGATTTCTAAATCGAAAGGATCCAATTCGAGCAAGTTTCAAATCCAAAAAGGAAAATTTGTTGGAATTAGTGAAACTCTTTGATCAAAAGTGTATCTTGCGGGAATCAACCGTTTATGATTCTTTGATAGAAAATAAATCAGAAAAAGGGCCGTGTTGCTGCCATTTTGAAACGATTAAAAATCACCGAAGTAATGTCTAAACCCAATGATTCAAGGCAAAGATAAAATATTTTGGAACAAGGAAATATCTTTTTTTTAATTGTCTCGACAACTAGATCAAGAACAAGGAGTCCAAATATATTCTAAACGAGACAAAGAAAAAGGGGTTAGAGACCACTCAAAAAATCAAATACATAAGGGTTTTCTTTTGAGCTATTTCATATTTCCGAGTTACTCAACTTGAGTTTTTGAGAATACAAATTATTTTTTTTTGATAAAAAAGAAGAATAAAAAGTATTAAATAATCTTAGTCTAATTGATTTGATTTAATGCTTTTATAGATCTATTTGACATTCGAATTGTATACATAGACATATCTTCTAATTTCTCGAGCCGTACGAGAGAAAGCTTCGTATACGTTTCTAGGGGGGGTTCTAGTTTATCTACGTCTATCCCAATGAGCCGTTTATCGAATCGTTGCAATTGATGTCCGATCCCGAAGAGAAGGAAGAGATCTTCGGAAAGTGGGTTTTTATGATCCGATAAATAATCAAACGTATTTAAATATTCCTGCTATTCTATTTTTTCTTGAAAAGGTGCTCAACCTACAGGAACTGTTTATGATATTTTAAAGAAAGCGGGGTTTCTTTTTAGGAGAATTTCGTCTTAATTTAAAGGAAAGTCAATTAATGAAATACAAAAGAAGAGGGTGTGGGTGATTCGTATATAGCTTTGTATAAGTATAAGTTTTTTACTATACTTTCCCCACTCCCCTCCTCTTCTTTTGCTCATTTATACTTTTTTTTTATTGTATTCTTTTCTAATTATTCATATTGACAACAGTGTATTGAACAAATATAATTCGATCGTGTAGAAATGGATTTATTTATCTTCCTTATATTTTTCTTTCTTAGATTTCGTTTTTTTACTTTACTTCATTCAACAAAATATCTATCTATATAGGTTCGTTCGATTGGTTGTGATACAAACAAGAAGTCTTTTTGGTTAAAAAAAAAATGGATAACATAAGCGAAGAAGTAGTCTGTATCCAAATTGACTTTTTTTATCTGAAAATTGGATTATTCTTATTGGATCTGTTTATTTTTTTTTTGATTCATAATTTCAGAATCAATTGGAATTTTATTGCTAGTTTGCTGTTTTGATTGCATCGTGCAATTGAATTTCTTTATTTTATTCCGATTGTATCTACATATCCTAATTTTTTTTCGGGTTGCTAACTCAACGGTAGAGTACTCGGCTTTTAAGTGCGGCTAGCATCTTTTACACATTTATATGAAGTAACGGATTCGTCTTACCTTCGGTAGAGTTTGTAAGACCACGACTGATCCTAAAATGAATGACAGGAAAAAACAACATGTCGTATCAATAGAGAATTCTGAAAATATTTCATTCTTACTGGATCAGTTCAAAATTATTTGAATTCTTAGTGAGAAAAAAATGAAATGAATTTAGAGTTGGGTCGAATGAATAAATGGGTAGAGTCCTATGACCTCAATTAATTATAAAGAAAGAAAAAGTATAAAGAAAGAAAAAGCAAACGAGCTTCTGTTCATAATTTCTTAATTTGACTGATTACCCGATCTAATTATACGTTAAAAAGATATTAGTACCTGGTACGGGAAGGGCTTTTCCGTGAGTGGATGATTATCCATTTCTTTTTTAATGAGTCCTAACTATTAGTTATTTCCTATTCTAGGTTATACCTAAATGTGTAGAAGAAGCGGCATATTGATAAAGATATTTTTTCCAAAATCAAAAGAGCGATTGGGTTGAAATGAAAAATAAAAGGATTTCGAATCCATCTTCTTATCCTATAACTAATATAAACGAATTCGATTGAAAAAGAGAGGATAGAGAGTCCGTTGATGAGTCTACCTATCTCCGAGGTATCTATTTTTCTTACTAGAATACCTTGTTTTGACTGTATCGCACTATGTATCATTTGATAACCAAAAAAATCCCCTACCTTTTTTGTTTCTTTTTGAGTCAAATCGAATTTCCAATGGAGGAATTTCAAGGATATTTAGAACTAGATAGATCTAGACAACATGACTTCCTATACCCACTTCTTTTTCTCGAGAGTATATTTATGCACTTGCTCATGATCATGGTTTAAATAAATCGATTTTGTTCGAAAATGCAGGTTATGACAATAAATCTAGTTCAATAATTGTGAAACGTTTAATTACTCGAATGTATCAACAGAATCCTTTGATTTTTCAGCTAATGTTTCTATCCAAAATCCATTTTTTGGGCAAAACAAGAATTTTTATTCTCAAATTATCTCCGAGGGATTTGCAGTCATTGTAGAAATTCCATTTTTCCTAAGATTAATATCTTCCTTAGAAAGGAAAGAAATAGCAAAATCTCATAAATTACGAGCAATTCATTCCATATTTCCTTTTTAGAGGACAAATTTTCACATTTAGATTATGTGTCGGACGTACTAATACCCTATCACATCCATCTAGAAATCTTGGTTCAAACCCTTCGCTACTGGGTGAACGATGCCTCTTCTTTGCATTTATTACGTTTCTTTCTCCACGAGTATTGGAATAGTCTTATTACTCAAAAGAACCATATTACC
>CM027872.1:3741420-3743920 GCA_016097615.1 Eucalyptus dawsonii
CTTGCTCATTATCAGACAATCACTTATTCACAAACCTCGTGTGGGACTAATAGTTTTCATTTCACATCTCATGGAAAAACCCTTTTCGCTCCGCTTAGCCCTATCCCCTTCTAGGGGTATTTTAGTGATAGGTTCTATAGGAACTGGACGATCCTATTTGGTCAAATACCTAGCGACAAACTCCTATGTTCCTTTCATTACAGTATTTCTGAACAAGTTCCTGGATAACAAGCCTAAAGGTTTTCTTATTGATGATATCGATATTGAGGATAGTGACGATATTGAGGATAGTGACGATATTGATCGTGACCTTGATACGGAGCTGGAGCTTCTAACTAGGATGAATGCGCTAACTATGGATATGATGCCGGAAATAGACCGATTTTATATTACCCTTCAATTCGAATTAGCAAAAGCAATGTCTCCTTGCATAATATGGATTCCAAACATTCATGATCTGGATGGAATGAGAATTACTTATCCCTCGGTCTATTAGTGAACCTATCTCTCCAGGGATTGTGAAAGATGTTCCACTCAAAAATATTCTTGTTATTGCTTCGACTCATATTCCCCAAAAAGTGGATCCCGCTCTTAATAGCTCCGAAATAAATTAAATACATGCATTAAGATACGAAGGCTTCTTATTCCACAACAACGAAAGCACTTTTCACCCTTTCATATACTAGGGATTTCACTTGAAAAAGAAGATGTTCCATACTAATGGATTCGGGTCCATAACCATGGGTTCCAATGTACGAGATCTTGTAGCACTTACCAATGAGGCCCTATCGATTAGTATTACACAAAAGAAATCAATTCTAGACACTAATACAATTAGATCTGCTCTTCATAGACAAACTTGGGATTTGCGATCCCAGGTAAGATCGGTTCAGGATCATGGGATCCTTTTCTATCAGATAGGAAGGGCTGTTGCACAAAATGTACTTCTAAGTAATTGCCCCATAGATCCTATATCTATCTATATGAAGAAGAAATCATGTAACGAAGGGGATTCTTATTTGTACAAATGGTACTTCGAACTTGGAACGAGCATGAAGAAATTAACGATACTTCTTTATCTTTTGAGTTGTTCTGCCGGATCGATCGCTCAAGACCTTTGGTCTCTACCCGGACCCGATGAAAAAATGAGATCACTTCTTATGGACTCGTTGAGAATGATTCTGATCTAGTTCATGGCCTATTAGAAGTAAGAAGGCGCTCTGGTGGGATCCTCGCGGACAGAAAAAAGATTACAGTCAGTTTGATAATGATCGAGTGACATTGCTTCTTCGGCCCAAACCAAGGAATCCCTTAGATATGATGCAAAAATGGATCTTGTTCTATCGTTGATCAGAGATTTCTCTATGAAAAATACGAATCGGAGTTTGAAGAAGGGGAAGGAGAAGGAGTCCTCGACCCGCAACAGATAGAGGAGGACTTATTCAATCACATAGTTTGGGCTCTAGAATATGGCGCCCTTGGGGCTTTCTATGTGATTGTATCGAAAGGCCCAATTCATTGGGATTTCCCTGGGCCAGGTCATTTCGGGGCAAGCGGATCATTTATGATGAAAAGGAGGAGCTTCAAGAGAATGATTCGGAGTTCTTGCAGAGTGGAACCATGCAGTACCAGACACGAGATAGATCTTCCAAAGAACAAGGCTTTTCGAATAAGCCAATTCATTTGGGACCCTGCAGATCCACTTTTTTCCTATTCAAAGATCAGCCCTTTGTCTCTGTGTTTTCACATCGAGAATTCTTTGCAGATGAAGAGATGTCAAAGGGGCTTACTTCCCAAACAGATTCCCCTACATCTATATATAAACTGGTTTATCAAGAATACGCAAGAAAAGCACTTCGAATTGTTGATTCATCGCCAGAGATGGCTTAGAACCAATAGTTCATTATCTAATGGATTTTCCGTTCTAATACTCCATCCGAGAGTTATCAGTATTTATCAAATCTGTTCCTATCGAACGGAAGGCTATTGGATCAAAATGACAAAGACATTGTTGAGAAAAAGATGGCTTTCCCGGATGAAATGAAAATCGGATTCATGTAACAGTAGAAAGGTTTCCCATTACTTAGCCGGAAAAATATGTGGCCATGAAATAGGGATTAAGTGGAACAGAATTGACTGAGTGGTAGAGTCGTGGAACACCTCTTTCTTCCCTATTTTGGACCTTAGCTCCACGGAACAATATGCTACTGCTGAAACACGGAAGAATTGAAATCTTAGATCAAAACACTATGTATGGATGGTATGAACTGCCTAAAGCAAAGATTTTTGAACAGCGAATAACCAGAGCTATTACTCACTACATCAAAAAATTTCCATTAATGAAAGATGTAAATCCATTGGAAAATCAAACTACGCATGTCGGATGAAATGGTTGTTGCTATCTGCTCCAATAACGAATCATTGGTTTAAGTTTAACTGAATAACTAAATAAAATAGATAGACTTTTCTCTTCGTCTCAGGTCGATGGATCGTCTCCGAT
>CM027872.1:3761420-3801682 GCA_016097615.1 Eucalyptus dawsonii
AAAGGGACTCAGACTTCCAAATAATAAAGCAACACTGAATCAAAGAGCAGAATATGTATCTAATAGAAAGAAATTTCATCCATAGAAAAGGTATCTATTTCAACATCCTAGATGTTTTTCTTAATCATTAGGCAATGGGGACAGTCTCCAGGAAGTGGGATCACCCACTCCCAGTGACCGGTGAGATTGCAAGAGGCATAGTGGTGAGGAGTCAAACAGACCCATGTTAATAGAGGCCGAATCCTTTTGAGCTGCACTACACTAAACTCCACCTGAACCACAGTTTGATTTTAAAGTTTATTTGAATATTTTGCTTACCCTAAAGTTCAATTTTCATTGTGGAAAGGACAGGGAGATTTGTGCTCATATTCACTCCTTTTTGCTTTTGTCTATGTGCGCTCACCATTACCTTTGACATTCTGCCCTGCAAGCATTTCTCTAGAAACCAAATGATTAATGCGAACCCAGTAACCATAACAAATAGCGGTGCAAAGTATAATTAACTGAACTGATCCAGCCAAAAGTTGATTAACCACCCATCTGGGATGTAGCTACCTTCTAATTAAACTTCATTGAGCTTCAGCATATCTTCCAAAGGCATGAAAGCCATTTCGATATCAAATAAAATTCAGGTTGTCTATCAGCCTTTAGATCTTCATCTAAATATCTGCAACATGAAAGAGCTAAATCATCATCAATATTTATTAAAAAGAATACCACTAATTAATGGTTCCAAAAATTAGCTGAGAAGAAAGCACCAGTCTATCTCCTAGACCCATATTAGCTTGCTGTCATTGACCCATTCACTTAATCTCCACATCTTTATAATCCCAACAATCCTATGATACTAACATATAAGAGCAAGCATTGCTTCAAGTTAAATGGTTTTTTCATTTTGGTGGGACAGGTTCAACCTAAAAGACGCATCCCCCAGGAAGCCCAAACTACATGAATAGGAACTTTATTGAAGAAACTTCAATAATCTAGATGCAGTCTTTGTCACTAGACATCATGAGTCCAAAAGTTCATCTTGAGGATGTTATCACTTAGAGTCAGATGCAATGTTCAAGTTATGTTGAAATGTAGAACTTAGATTAATGCAATGCAAAGGACAGCAAAAGTGGAATTGACACCACTTACCTTGCTATTTGATAATATTATCAAAACCGGAGACCATCAACATTGTTAAACAGCTGTGACTTTGGGGAAAGCATAAAATGTTCCTGGTTTCAAATAACAATTAAACAAATCAGATTCATGACTCAAAAAAAAGGCATGTTTAGTAATAATTAATCAAAACTACTGTCCTTCCTTAGAAGATAATATTCTTATTTAGAAGATATGCAAATCAGAGATCCCTGATTGGGAAGCAGAGAATAGATAATCACGGAGCTATTATTCTCCTTTCAGATATTTGGAGTACATCCAAAAACCAGACATAGTGATATCATTCATATTTTCTTTACATTATCCTTGTGTACTTCTCATGTGATTTGTTTATCAAAGTGGTTTAACAGGCTCACAATACATCTGATGCCCAAATAAATTAAAGAAGAACATATAGAACTCCAAATTGATTAGGCATGTATAAGCATGTAGAGCATTGCAATATTTGAAAGAAGGATAAATTATCGAGAACTCCATGCCTTCCCAACCATAATTTCAGGAACAAATTGATTTGTTTGAATTTACACATGCCAGCTGATAATCTCCATATGAAGATGATTCATGGTGAGTCATGATTTCACTGTATTGATCTCCTTAAGATTAATCTAAATCCATACTATGATTTACAATATCCATCAAGATAATCGTTTAGTTTATGAACAAGAATATCCAATTTACAAATTTTTCTTACCAAAATATCTAAGTAGTTGAACAACTAATCAATCGTTGAAATTACCTATTCAGCAAACTAGGCACTTCCTGCCTCCTGGTTAGCCCATTCAAGGCTGTCTCCATTTGATAGACTCATTAGTCTACCACACTTCCCGGGCTCAACCATTAGATTTGCTACCCTGTCATACCAGTCCATTATCCAATCAGACAACTCATTATGTCACAAGGCATTTTATCTGCAAGATTAACCTTTTATGCCACAGTGTCATAATACAAACTTCTTCCAAAGCTTCATTGTTCAACAAGGGTGCTGTTGTGGGGTGTTGGAATTTGTCCAAAATCATCCTCACAAAGCTTTGAACATGGACAAGCCAAGCAAAATGTATGTTAAACAGAATAACTGAACTCTGATGGCACCAAATAATCTCGAAAGCACTCCTTTCCGGAGTTGATTTTGAAAGAATTGGAGTCTCAATCTACCTTATATCCATGAGAATGTTGAGAACTCAAGATCAAAAAGACAAAATCGGCAAAATAAACAAGCAAAACATACATATTCAAGCATGGACGTTCAAAGTTGCTAGTCCATCACAAAACAGTACCTCCACAAAACCATGCATATCCTCCAGGTACTGCCTAATGAGTTTGACCACTCTATGTCGCAATGTGATGTTGGAGTACATTTGTTGATTAAGCAAATCAAGATATCGGTATCTAAGGACATTAGTCAAGATTCCTTATAAAAAAATCACCAAAACATATGCTAGAAGGGTATTCACTATTCACATAACGATCACATTGCAGATACCTCAGGCGAATCTCCTCCTTCACTGCATCTTTTCCTTCATCTCCAGTAGTGACCAAAAATGGCAACTTAGACTTGACAGCATTCAACATTTGGACATGCTCAGCAGCAACCTGAAATCCAGGAACCAGATTGTATAAAATGCGGTAATGCCACTAAGGAATTAGACAGTCTAAATGCATGAAGCAGGCTGATTTCTGTGGACACGCCAATCATAGGAGCTAGAAAATATGACCCACCCTAGCGCAAAAGGCCAGATGGAGGAGCATATTACCATGCCTGCTAACACTTAGAAAGAGATTCTTCTTCTTTTGAGCCACAAAGGCATAAGGGCCAGTACAGTGTGCAAAAGTTGTGTATGTACCTCTATCATCCCAGTTTTTATTTCTTGTTGATTGACTCAGCTGGCCGACACCGCACGACTCCTTCCGATGGAAACCACATATTCGAGCCTCAGATGATTTATGGCAGCGTGAGCCCCTCCGAGAACTCATTGGGCAGGGTTGTGACCTATGCGTAGAATTAAAAAAAGCACACAACTTGGAAATTAAGCCACTTTGGTTGAAAAGGCTCGTTAGAGCAAAATAACATGAAAAGCACGGCTTAAGTTTGCCGGTTATAGTCAATAGAGTCTTGCTGCACCCTCAATTCAATTCATATGCCTTCGTATAGTATTCTGAAACAAAACATTATCATCCACAGGAGATAAATCAGACCTCCTTTTGCTTCAACCAACTTTTACTATGGAAAATATCTATAAGGATGACAACATTTGCCAATGGCAATTCACATGCTAATACATTAAAGCTCCTCAAAAGCATTTCTGCTCCACTATCAAATTCCCCCATGACACAAACCAACAAAAACAAAGCATCGCCAAATATGCCAAAACTGGAAAGATTGGATGAAAACTATACCCCTAACCATGTCCTCGAAGCTAAATTCCGTCAAAGTAATCATAAAGAGAATTTTTTCCGGTCAAAATCAATCTTTTTTTTGTTTTTTAATCAATAACGAATAGCAGCGTCTTCTAGTACAGGAACAGCGCAGAAGCACAATAACAAGAACACGAACAAGCAAAGCACCGAGCTTGAACATGGGACCTGCACAATGCCAGAGTGGTCTCTGAGGTTGAGAAACGTGAGACCGTGGACCCGATGAAGCGCGGCCCACCCGCAAATCCGGACCCTCTTGCCCACGTCGTCGGGCGACAGCTCGCCCGCAGAGCCCGGTCCTCGAGACCCAGACGAGCCCGCCGTCCTTGGGGGCCACCGGAGCTTGAGCACCGGCGGCCGGGGCTTCGGATTGAAGTCGAGAGGAGGAAGAACGGTTGGCAGCCACGGGGACGGAGCGGACGCCGTGGTTCTTCCGCGGCGGCCGGAGACCGAGTCCGAAGACGCCGTGGACGAGAGCGGAGCAGGGTCTGAACCGGAGGAGAGGGATGGCGCGGAGAAGCGACATGGTCGGATTGCGTCGAGCAGAAGAAGAGAGAAGAGAGAGAACTTCGAATCTCTCTCTCCTTCCTCTCTCTCTATCCGTTGTGTCTTCCGGAAAAGGCTGTTCTTTTATCACTCGCAAGCGCAGACCAGATACGAGGTTGGGGGTCGCCTCCCACGTTTTGCTCGAATTCGTGCGCTCGTAATGGTACTTTTGAAACATGATAATGATGGGAAAATTTTATTTTGTACGTGAAATTGGAAAATGAAAATGAGGAAGTCCGGTTAAGGATTTTTGTAAGTCCGGTAATATATGTAGAATTTGAGTCGAGGTGGGCATGAATGATGTGATATTTTGGATTAAAATATGATTAGACAGTTATTATATACCTAGAAACTCTAAAAGAAAATCAGAAAATAAAATGATTATTGCCGAATGTTAAAATGGATGGATGAAATTGCTTCGTTGAGCTTTGTGTATAAATCAATGCGTAATTCTCAAATTTATGAGTTTGTGTGTCTTGAGTATTTTTCATGTCACGTTAAAATTGAGATTCTCAGTATGATTTAATTCGAGCACCAAATTCATATTTAACTATTTTAATATTATTATTATTGAGTGATATGCTAAAGAGGGAAGCGGTGATGAGCCTAATTTTCAAATTCTTGGTGTTTGCAAATTTAAGGAAGCATTAAGAGGAGTTTTCGATTAAAAGTATTTTCAATTTAAGAGCTAAATCTTTTGAATGATAATGCTTCCAATTATGAAATCAACATAAAATGAGTAACCTTATTTCTAACTTACACAATAGTTTAGGGCCTATATGGTAACGGCCAAATAGTATTTATTTCTGTGCTTTTTGTTCTTGAGAGTAGTTTTGGAATAATATCACATTTGGTAAAATTTTTGTTTTCGAAAACAAATTTGAGTAGAATCAATAATTAAAAAAAAAAGTTGATTTTTTGTTACGGAAACAATTCTAGAATCAAGTCTACTCATTTTTTTTCTTTTTCCGTCTCTTTTTTTTTTTGTTTGTTTTTTTTTCTTCCCTCTCTCTTTGTTCTTCAAAAGCATTGCTACGACTGCCTCGCCAGACGCCTTTGCCATTCACCACCCATCGCCGCCGGTCAAGCGGGACTCGGTCTCACCAAATTTGGCAAGTTGAGCCTCGGCAATGGCCGGGCAAGCTCACCCCAATGATGATTGGGCGAGGCTCGAGCTCGCCCCAAATCATGAGTGAGCCGAGGCTCGCTTAACCAAGCGCTTGGTCGATGAGGCACGACCTCGCCAAAGTGGTCGGCATGCTTTGGTGAGGTCATTGGCCCTCATCGGCCGGCCCCGGTTGTCCCCAAGCTACAAAACCAACCACCTTGAAGAAGAAGAAGAAAAGGGGAGGAAGAAAGGAAAAAAATGAAAAAACAAAATAAATATTTGAAGTAAGAATTGAAATTTTGCTATATATATAATACATATTTTATTTTGTATTTTAATTTATTATCTAGTATTTTAATTTATAGTTTATACTATAGTTTATTATTTACTATTTAATAAAAAAATTTGATTAGTTAACATTTTTATTACTTAGAGTATAAATATAATTAATCAAAAGAACTTCTATGATTTGATAAAATTTTAGAATTTGAATAGAAATTTTATATAATTACCAAACGTATTTTGTTCTTTTTTTATTTATTTCGAATCATAATTTTATCGATTACCAAATGATTTTTTCATAAATTATTCAGGAATGAATAAAAAAAATATTTCGATCGAAATTGTCCCAATAAGAATGATTCTCGCGCGCCATTAATAACATGCCCGTTTGGTTGGGTTTGGGGAATGTCTTTAGAAATGTAAATATTTTTTTGAGTTAATTGAGTTTTTTACAATGCAAATAGTATTTGGTGAATTTTAAAAATATATTAGAAAACAACTTTGGCTAAAATGCCGTTTGATAAAAATTGCATTTGTAAATAATTTTACTAAATTAAAAGAAAAAAGATTTTGTAATTTTTTGTTTTGAAGTCTAGCGACCAATCGGCCAAATCTAGCCGCCAAACCACCAGGCAGCTAAATTTGGCCCCCAAATGGCCTCATCTAAGGTCGCACGACCCTGCGCAACCATTGCTTGGGGTCGCGAGACCTTAGGTGCCGGCTGGGTTGTGTGATTCAATCCATCGCTTGTTGGAGTCGTGCGACCTAGGCGTCACCTAAGATCTGCAACAATTGCCAAGGTTGGGCGACCCTTAGGCGATAGTCGTTGGCCTCCAATTGACTTTTCCATGAGGTGGCATTTTGAGAAGATAAACAATAAACGATGCTAAGACTTGCATTCAAAAAATGGAATTTAAAATAGCTCGGGACTTACTTTGAACTAAAGGCTTTTTATGGTTGCGTTTGGTTCGGCATTTGCAATAGGCTTTGAGTCCAATGCAAATGTTGAAAACTCCAAAGCTACTTGGGGAAAAATGCAATTGTGTTCGATAAAATTTTTGCAAATGGCCTTTGAGTTGAATGTGTGTTTGGTAAATAAAACTTCGCAAGAGGCTTTGATAGGTAAATCATTTGCTCGGACGGGCGAGGGGGCTATGGCTGCGGCGAGATTGTTGGCGCCGATAGCCGTCGGATAGGGTTGCCCAAGGTGACGAGCCTCGGTGAGGGTCGACGACACAACCGAGGGTTGCTCGACCTCGGCGACCCTCGGTGAGTCGTGTGACCCGGCCAAGGGAGCCGCCGAAGGTCGCTCGATCTCTCGTATGTCAAGGTCGCTCGACAAGGCCGCGCGACCTAGGCGCGACCGCCGCCGGGTCTCATGGCTACGGGGCAGCCCTCTGGGTCTCGCGAGGGTCGACAACCAGCGCCATCGCCACCCTCGTGAGACCGGGCGCGGTTAGGGGCTGGCGGTTCTGGTGCAGGAACGGAACGAGCCGGAGGAGGTCCGGTTCGGTTCCCGGTTCCCAGGGACCCGGTTCCGGTTCGTTCCTTTCAGGGGAACCGGGCAACAGAACAAGCCCGGTCTGGAACCGAACCGGAACCGATTTCGGAACCGGAACTGTTCCGGAACCGGAACCCGGTACTTAGGCGGTAAAAGCCTCGACCTTGGATGTTCTAGTGACTTGTCTGTGATGTTCTAGTTGAAGTTTGGCTTCGGCCTCTAAATGAAAGTTGTAAAGGACTTCTGTAGGTATAACATACTCAAATTTGGGACAAAAAAAAAACAAGTATAAGTGGGTGAAATCGTTATTCTTTGGAAAGACTGGATCACGGAGATTTTGGGACCGACCCTTGATGAATGCATGGACTGTAAGGCAACCTTTTGTCGAAATTTCACTTTGGTTTCTTAACAAAAAAGTTGTAAAGGACATCCTGAGGTATCACATATAAAAATTTAGAGAAAAAAAACAAGAATAGGTAGGTGAAATCGTGGTCCTTTGGAGATGGTTAGATCTGGAATTATGGTACTACGAACAAGGATTTTAACCATCCATATTTAATTATCTAGGACGAATTTGACTTTGATGTTTCCATGAAGTATCTATCTTATGGTCTTGGCTATCACATAGTCGAATTTCATAATTTTTGAAGGTCATTTGGGTATTTAATCGGAAATGTTTCTAAAACTGTGCAATCTGATGTGTTCGGATCTTGTAAGTTGCAATGCGTGGACTATATCATTTTGTATGAGGTTCTTTTGGAAATATGTTCTTCATGAAACATCTCTCTTCATGTCTTCCCTACAATATATTTAAATTTCGTAATTTTTGTAGTTCATTTGCCTATTTAACCAAAAAATTTCAAAAAACTGTGCAAGTAGAGAATATGAAAAGTAAATCGATTTTATCTTTCAATCCAAAATGAATTGAACTACGATTTCTTCATGAAACTTCTATCTATAGGTCTTAAATACAACGTGTCCAAATTTCAGATTTTTCTGAGTTCATTTAAGGGTTTAATCAAAATTGTTTTCAAAACTTGTACCTCTATTCTAGTGGTGTTTTTTATTTCTACTTTCTAGTTTGCTATTTGTTTTGAAATTTCTAATTATATTCTATTATTGTTGTGCAGTGCGAAGTTAATGTATCAAGATAACATGTCAATGGGAAGTTACCGTGTAGTATACACGTACATTATAGTTTTTTTTTTGGTAACATGCGCATACATTATATTTTTTTTGGTAACGTGCGCATATGTTATAGTTCGATATGAAAATAACAAAAAAAAAAAAAAAAAAAAAAAGGAACTGTTGGAACACTCCTGGGAATCGACCTCGGAACCAATGATGGGTAGGTTCCAGGTTCTCATTCCCACGGGTAGGTTCCTGGTTCTGGAAGACGGAACCGAACCGAACCGAACCGCTCACCCTAGCGGCGGTCGTTGGGTCGCATGGCCCCCGGGTCAAGTGACCCTTGCCGAGGGTTGCCCGAGGCCGGGCGACCCGGCAACCCTCGACTAGGTCGCGTGACCCTCGTCGGAGGTCGCCCGACCTCGGGGACCTCGGTCGACCGCGCATCGGCTCGCCGCTAACCATCGCCCTTCGCCGATCCGTGAAGAGCTGCTCCTCTTTTTCATTTAAAAAATAAATAAATACAAGCGGCGATAATGGAAATATGAAAAATTAATGAGGTGTAGTTTAGGAAGAGAAAAAACGTTTTCAGCATTTCCTTCGGCCATTCGAAAGCTCCTCGAGATTGACACAAAACATCCATATTTTGGCTGAAGGGCTTTGGGGGCCGAATGAACTTTCTAAATGCCCATCCAAATGCACCCTATAACCCTTGGAGATGCAATTATATTTTTTAAAGTTGAGTAAAAACACGAAGTAAACGCATTTAAGATTTGTAAGGAATTTTAGAGTCTAAAGCCCATTTCAAATGCCAAACCAAATGAGGCCTTAGTCTCCTCAAAAGATTGTGTCTTCTTGATCTGTTGTTAGTATCCACAGATGGTTTATATGATCCCGAGAGAAATTTAAAGATTTAGGGCCTTATTTTCGAGGAAGCTCCTCCAATTGGTATTCTAATTGGACATGTACAGCCATAGACATCATCCTATTTTCTTTGAGTGTATCGAGTAATGTTTATATCCATGATCAATTAATTGTAAATTTATTCAAATGATGTTTCTTTCTACTCGAAATGGAGGAAGAACTATTGTTTGTCCTACTTAAAAAGGTTGTTAAGAGTAATAGTTATATAAAGTCTATATCTCCTTCTGTGCTTATTTTCTACAAAACTAATTTTTTTAATTCCATAAAAAAGACTATCGTTATAAGAACACATTTTAATGGTTGAAAATAACTAATTTTTATTTTCTTTAGCTGAAAAACAAACAGTTCACTTGCTATCCATTCATAACTTCCCCTTTGAAACTACTTCTTACCTTCTCTTAAAAGATCAACGATGAAAATAATCATCTTAAAAACTCAATAATTCATAAACATTAATCAATTTTTTCACCTGTCAATATTTGATCATGTCGAAAGGCTTTAGACGCGCAACGTCTCATTCAAATAATGAAAGTACCAGAATCGCGTCATTTATAAAAGTAAAAAGCTTAAATATGGCGAGTGGAGGCAGCTCGTAGGACCTAGAATAAGGTCCAAATATTACAGAGAAGAAGGGAGAGCATCCTGCCTCGGACGCGGCATCAGCCAAAGAAGGGCCTGCACACTCTCGCATCGCGTGCCTATTCCATCGGCGAAATCCCCGCAGCAAGCTCATCTTTCCGCATACCCATGTCCCCTCTCTCCCGTGTCTCCAGCGAGGTGACCGGAGGCATTGCTAGGGTTTAGGGTTTGGCTGCTTTTTCTGGTGGTGTTGGTGGTGGAGGTGGAGGAATCGGGAGGATGGCGGCGGCGGCGCAGGCGCTCCGCTTCCTCGTCCCCGGATCGGCCGCGGGCGGCGGCAGCTTCGACGCCTTCAATCGGATTGTCGCCGACCTCTGCACCTCCGGTAACCCCAGGGTACCGTTCTCTCTCTCTCTCTCTCTCTCTCTCTCTCTCTCTCTCTCTCTCTCTCTCTCTCTCTCTACGTATTAGTTGTGTTCTCTGTTTTGGGTGTCGCCGGGTGGAGTTTGAGAAATTGTGGGGGGGGGGGGGGTCGAAGTTTTGCAGTGGCCTGCGTTGTGGGTCCAACTCGAATTCTTCTGGAGAAGACGGTGAAGCTGAGTTTCTGAGTTTAGTACGTGCCCTCTACTTTCTTAAGTATTAGTGGTGTTTTCTGTTTTGGGTGTCTCCCGGGGGAAGTTTGAGAAATTTGAGGGGTGGTGAGATTGAACTTTTGAGCAGTACAGAATCAACCCACCTTCCAGCAAGGAAGCTTAGTTTCTGAGTTTGTGCATGCTGCCTGTTATCGAGAACCCTAGGGGAGATGCTGACGAAACCTGGACAGGCAGAACGCCTGCCGCGGTTTGTAGACAACTGCAGGAAGTAGGGCAGATGTAGCTTTATACGCACCATCTCCTCTTTGGTGGGAAATGGGATGGGCGGTCCGATCTCATCTTGTTGGCGCCTTATGATCGTGTTATGAGGCTAGTAAAGAGTGCACAGTAGCTGACAACTAAAGGCACTTGCTGATACACCAAACGAGCTGAAGGTGGTCTGACGTCACGTGGGTTTGGACGTGGTGGGGATGAGCCACGCCTGCTTCTTTATAAAACATACTCCTCATTAACTTGGTTGGGTTAGCAAACTAGTTTGATAACAATTCTGTTTCCACCCAAAACTAAATGGTCAAATAGAACTTCAACTTGGGTTGACCAGAATACTATTTTGATTTCAACTTCATATTAGCAATTTTATCCGAGGATGCCACCAAATCTTCCTGATATGGAAATGATCTACCCCTGAAAAGTGTTCTCTATGAATTGCTTAGAAGATTGAAACAAAAATCGCTGCATAATATATGTTATGCAAGACGAATAGTAGAGTAATTGTTGTGAGACCTTGAGAAAATATCAGCGACTAAAATTTATGTTGAATCAAAATACGAGCAGATTACCAACGTGAAGTAAGTCTAAGAAAAAGTGAAATAATCAATACCACTTGAACTTGCCTGATTTAAAATATAAGAAGTTGGAATCATTGAAAGATCATTTGAAGTTTTCCTACAACAAAAGATTATATATAGTTATTGCATTACTCTCTCCTTGAATGGAAGTGGTGCTGTTGGTGGTTGTGATGTTGAATGAGATGGATATGGCGGTGGAACAGTTGGCCGTGGTGATGTGGTGTTGACAGAGGTGGTGGCCACGGGGTGGGATGTATAAAGGAGGTAGTGGCAATGATGTGGGTTGTGATGGTGGCGGCATTCTAGCAAGGTAGGCATTCCATCATGAACATTTTTGAAGGTAAAGCACAAGCTCAAACAGCTGTTTCACCCTCAAGGTTTGGGAAAGTATGACCTTATTCTATATCTTGTACCAATAGGGCTGATCAATTTAATGAGATTTGATATTTGCAAGCTGATTGCTCCTCGTTATCCCAATCGATGGGGAATAATCTAGCAATATTCTTATGTATTTTGTCCATACTATGTTGCTCCTGTAATCACTTCCTATGCTATCACTCATCCTTCAACGCCTTTTGATTCCTCGAAAACCACTATAGGAGGGAGCATCATCAGCTTTAAGAAAGTATGTGGAAGAAGAGACTCGAGAGCTTAGTGGGAAGCTTTTACCCGGTTTATGGATCAGTTGTATGATCGCATATCAGCTCTTCTAGATAGCAATGATCCCGATGAGAACTTGGGTGCTTTGAGAGTCATTGATGAGCTTATAGATGTTGGTCTCGGTGAGAATAAGCTTCCAAGGTTTCGAAATCTGCACATACATGCGAGTGGTATTCGAAGGAAAGCGTGATAAGAGAATTTTGGTCCTTGCTAGTGGTGTTCTGGGCCATCTAGCAAGGGCTGGTGGAGCAATGATTGCTGATGAGATGGAACGCCAGGTGCGCGCTTTCTATGTGTTAGTTGTATACCGTTTGGCATTGTATGTTACATGGACCTTTTATTCTTGTAGTTAAAACTTGCTCTGGATTGGCTTCGTGAGACAGAGTGGAGCATCGTCTTCTTGCAGCTGTTCTGATCTTGAAGGTAAGTGCTTCTTTATCTAAATTCATGCTAAGCAAGTTGTTTTTCAAGTGGAGGTTGCTCGGTTGCATTTGGTTTAATTTCATTGTGGAAGAACTACTTGTTTGATGGATTATCTGCCCATCTTTCTGGATTATATCAACTGCTTGGCTTGATATCTGACTGTTTTCAAATTTTAAGGATGTATACTCTCTGGTCTGGTGTAGGAAATGGCCGAGAATGCTTCAACTGTTTTCAATGTCCATGTTCCTGAATTTGTTGATGCTATCTGGGTTGCATTGAGGGATCCAGATGAGAAAATACGAGAACAGGCCGTGGAGGCATTACGTGCCTGCCTTCGTGTTATTGAGAAGAGAGAAACGCGTTGGCGTGTGCAATGGTCAGTTCATTCATATGATTTTCATTTTGGTCATGATACAGCGGGCAAGTGCATTCGATGTCGTCATTATTTGTGGTACTTAAGTTATCATGGAGTTTTCAAGGAGTTTTATTTTTGAAATCAAGAGAGGATTTCTGTTGTCACAGCATAAATGTGCAAATCTGCTCTCCTTGTTGGGTTTTCTTACTTTATGTTTAGGAAGTTAACTGTATCAGACATCTATGATATTACTGTTGCCAGTATATAATTCACATTAATATGAGGAATGCATTTAATCTGTTTTATACTGCCAGGGTCAGTGGCCTCTTTTCTTTTACTATCAAATTGCACCTCATTCCCTGAACATAATTAAATTTGTAAGGCAGATTAAAAGATCTCTGAACTTTAACAGAATTTAGTCATCTTGCCTATCATCTGGCTACCTTTCAACGAGTTCCTGTTCCAGCAGAGTAAACTCCTGATGATTTTGAATGTCCAGAGTTGAGACTTTAATGGGAAATTGACCCGTCAAATCACTAATTCAGATGGTAAGAAGCCTGATGCTCCATCTTGGCTAATGAAACAATAATTCTAGCAATTCAATGGAGAGACTGATGTCTTGATGCCGTCTATATTATAGTGATAGATCCGTATTAGAGGATCCTCGGTATCCTTAGCCTCAAAAATATCCAAAATGCGTGCGCTTTATATTTTTTATGCGAAATTTCTGTCCTCCACAGTGTTGAACTTTTGATTTAACTTTTGACTTTTTATTCTTTGACAGGTACTATCGTATGTTTGAGGCCACACAAGATGGCTTGGGTAGAAATGCTCCTGTTCATAGTATTAAGCATGGGTCATTGCTCGCTGTTGGGGAACTTTTGAGGTTTGTAATGATGGTCCTCTCTGCTGTAATTAGTTTTTTTAATCTTTATGGCAGATTGATTTTAAGGTTGAGTCGGTTAGTTTGAAGTTTCTTATCTTATAAATGTACCTTTTCTTAGCAAACTTGAAAGCACTTCTGTTCCTTGTTAAAAAATTTAGAAATCCATGTCCATCCTGGGATCGGATACATATCGTTGTTCTTACAAACAGAACATAATTTCAGAGGAACAGTATTGCTCCCTATGGGTTATGCTAGTTTCAGAAAATAATGCAATCAATAGAGAAGAAGTTTGTGGCCAAGTAGAGAAGCCCCAACTGTGGTTATAATGCATGGAAATGTCACTTGTGGTGTAAAAAGTCTTTTCTTGCAAAAGTTACTTTTTCTTCCTAATGCAGGAATACAGGTGAATTCATGATGTCGAGGTATAGAGAAGTTGCTGAAATTGTTCTTAGATATTTAGAGCACAGGGATCGGCTTGTTCGACGCAGCATAACATCATTGTTACCTCGGATTGCACATTTCCTTCGTGATCGATTTGTTACACACTATTTAACGGTTTGTTAGCGCCTCATCTTATTTGTTTTCTCTATGCGAGCTCTTTGCTGCTCCTTATGTGGTTTCAAAATTACTTTTCCTACAGATATGCATGAAGCATATACTTGGAGTTCTGCAGACACCAGCTGATCGAGCCACTGGGTTTATAGCCCTTGGCGTGATGGCAGGTGCTCTAGATGGGGAACTTATCGATTATTTGCCGACACAATGCCTTACATACGTGATGCTGTATGTATTTCTCTCACTTTCAATTGTTGCTTATAAAGTAAACTTTTTGGCTGCAGCAAATTTTTTAAGTCAAGAGAGTTTGATCATGGTTATATTTTTGAGTATTCGGCTATCAAGAACTACTTTCCAATTTTTGGGTAGGTAGTTAGACTCAGTAGACTGTTTTTCTGTAATTTGATAAATGCTTTTCTTGTGTAAAAGTTTCTTAGTTCTTTGTTTTCAAAAGAAAAGAAGAGACTTTGACTATGTGCAGGATAGAGCCGTATAATTGCAGATGCATGCTTCCTGTTGACCAACATGAAGGATTAATACTGGGTTAGAGGCTGAAAAGCCAATATGTCCACAATCACGTACTGCCATGTTGGTGGAAGGATTGATATGTTAGCATAGTTATTTTTTCTCTAAAATAGATATTTTAGCAATGAGTTCTATTTTTGTTGGTTCTGACCAACTTGTCGATAGTGAGGAGTGCTCTATAAATGTTGGTGAAAATATCTTAATATCTGGTGTTTTCTGAATTGTAGATTGCTCCACGTAGAGGTAGGCCTTCACTTGAGGCTCTGGTACGCGCCGGAAACATTGCCAAAGCCATGGGGCTGAAGATGGAACCTCACGTTCGTGGACTGTTGGATGTTATGTTTTCAGCTGGTCTTTCTCCAACACTTGTAGAGGCTCTTGAGAAAATAACAATTAGGTACAAGATGGTGGTATATCTCTTGTCCTGGGTTAATGTGGTGATAAAATGTGGAGAATTTACTTTCCGTTTAAATTTATTTCAGTATCCCATCTATGCTACCGACAATACAAGTTCGGTTGCTCAGCTGCATTTCAAATGTTCTTTCCAAGTCACATCCTCCTCAGGCAAGGCCGGCTGTACCCATGGTTCGAGGGAGCATGATGAATACTTCACAGCAACTCTCCGAGTTCAGTGGTTCAGCTCTTGTGCAAATTGCTCTGCAAACTCTTTTTCCCGTTTCAATTTTAAGGTGCTAAACGGTGACTGTTTCATTTGAAGCATCCATATTATATCTATCATGGCTTGATGCTGACACTGTCATCATTAGGGTCATGAGCTTCTTGAATTTGTCAAAGAATCAGTTGTTGGGTACTTGGACGATGAAGATGGAGGAACACGAAAAGATGCAGCACTATGCTGTTGCAGACTGGTTGCAAGTTCTTTCTCTGATGTGACATCCACACAATTTGGTTCGACTAGATCAAATCGAACCGGAGGGAAGCGAAGGCGGCTGATTGAGGAGGTGATTTCTTGTAATTGTTGTGCATTCGATCTTCTTCTATCGGTTTGTGTGTAAATTACATGCATGTGGATTTTGTACATTATGGGTAAAAGAAACTACGTTATAGCAATGTGAAACTATTCAGTGTTTTAAGTCTTCTTGACATAGTCCGTTCGGTGTTCTTGTCCATTTTCTAAGGTGGTGTTGTATTATCATCAATCCCTTTCGCTGTTACTTTTTTCATGACATGAGGATACATATTCAGATTGGCTATTTAAACTGAAACTGTGGTTTCCCCCAGAAACACGTCTCTTAAATGCTGAAGTACCATCCACACTGAAACATCCTTTTTGTAAATTTTGATCCGTAAGGTTAATATTTTGGGATTCATTTGAAATTCTGAATTGGGCTATATGACCATTGTTGCTGCATTTGAACATCAGTACCATTTGTTTGATAGGTTAGGAATAGAACAATATAAGAAAGGATCAATATCTCATATTGTATCTTCCGTTTGGTAAATGAATGGATATAAGGTTGGGTATGCACATATACTATCAAAATGGGTGTTTGGTGTGAATGGAATAGACCAGATTAATAATAAGAAATCTAAAATACATTGTGAAATTGGGGAAAAAAACTCTAGGCTGAGAAGTAACCTCAATGGGGTGGTGGCCAACCCCTAAGTTCATGGACTGCTTCACTGTGATCAGTTGCTGATCTTGGATCAGTGCGTGATACCGAGAGAAATAGAGATCTGGAGGTGATCACTGCCATGGTGGTGCACCTCAGAATGGTGACTACAGCAGTATGGTTGCCTTTCACCTTGGCCACAGACTGTCGCTGCTCTTCCTCACTCTCTCTTCAAGCCTAGTAGCCATGTTTTTTCTTAATTTATTGTTATTTTTTTTACTAGATAGGGGAAATACTGCCTGGTTATTCCTCCTCTAGGTGGGCTATTTCTTTTTCCCAGGATGTGATCCGGTTTATACCCGCTCGATGACAAAACCAAAAGCTTGGATAGGATGAAAGTATCCTATTCGGCTCCCAAATGTAGCCTATGGTGTATAATATGTGTTTGCATTGTGTTGGGGATTCAAGGGAAAGCATGTCTTTTGTGCACACACCATCATGCTTTTATATTGTGGTTTTGAGAAATTATTCTAGATGTTTATAATATTATGTGATTAGTATTAATCTGGAGATCATACCTACCATTTTTCCTCTGGTAAAAAAAAAGTTTACTGAGTGGCACTAGGAGTGTTAACCCCTTTACAGAAATCATTTACAAGTCAAGGTGTTCAACATATCTAACTTATGAACCTCTACCGATCTAGTTTGGTCATCAAACAAAGGTGATATAAAACAGCTGTGAATCCTTTATATGTGCAAAATCATCTTCCACACCCCCTGAAAGCTCTCTTGTTTCTCTACCTCTATACTGACCAAAAAGCAGTAAGAGGAATCATTTGTGGTTTTCTGCTGAATTTTCCTTTCCTTTTAACTTCGCAGCTCTCAGTTGGGACTCTTCTATGAAAACTAAGTATTAAGATAGCTAACAATGGAATCTGTGTTGCATTGACCCACTACAATGACTGATCCTTGTTACAGCTTGTTGAGAAACTCCTCATTGCTGCTGTTGCGGATGCTGATGTAACTGTAAGGCGGTCAATCTTCTATTCCTTGCATGTGAATAGAGGATTTGATGAGTATTTAGCACAGGCAGATAGTCTCAGTGCTGTTTTTGCTGCTTTAAATGATGAGGTACTCTCTCATTCCTTCATTTATTTCTTCTTCCTGAAGGATGTCATGAATTTGTAAAAAGTAATGTATACGTGCATGCACACAAGCAGACATTTATAGTCATGCAAATACAGGTGCACATGTACATTTCTGCAAAGCCCAGATGTTTTTTATGGTAACATACTAGGTTAGCAAAGCTGAATCGCAGATCCACATTGCCCTTTCCTCAATCCTTACCAGGCATTGATTATTTATTTGAGGACCTGAAAAGATTTGGTAAAGGACCTAGGGAAACTGAATGATTTATTTGTTTGACACAGTCCCAATATTTAAGGGTTTACGGACAAAGAACAGAGATAATCCTCTAAGAGATCATAAATTTCTGTATAATGAACTGTTTGCTGTTTGGATTTGCCCCTCTGAGCTGTTTGGGTGTTTTAGTTTTGAGAAGCAACTTCCTAGAATTTTGCACTTATCCATAATCATTAGAAATTTTTCGTAAGGGAGGATGAAAATCTGGAGAAGCCTTACATTCATCATGATGTTAATTAGTCTAGACGTATCACCTAATTGAATTCAATAGTTTTGGCCTCTATGATCACATAATCTTTCGCCTAAAGTTGACCCTTCTTTCTATAAGATTAACTGGCTGATGTTCCGGAATGTTGTAGCATAGATTAGCTGGTAATAGTGCAGTTACATTGTTTTTTTGCTAGTGGAAGTTGTACTTACATAGATTTAGTACAATTTGTGACCTTTACAGTGGTGAAGTTGTCTGAGTTTATTAAAAGTAAAATCAATAGACCTTGATGCAGAATGGGAATGACAGAGTTGTCTTCCAGATATGGCTGTATTGTGACTTGTTTTGTTTTTCTCTTTAGTTACTGGTGCCTGTTTGTATGTCTCAAATTAATGCTGCTGTCAGTTAATGAAACTACAGACTAAGGATGTAGATCTTATCACACTCCCAATCTTGTATAGCAAAATTCTGCATTTTCTTTTTGCAGATTCCTCTGTGTCATTACTCTTAGCTTATATTTTGTACCTAAGTCCTTTTTTGCGTTTTTTGTCCAATGTTGGGTATTCATTACCTTTTACTGATGCATTGCACACTTTTTGGAAGGATTTCGATGTTCGGGAATATGCTATCTCAGTAGCTGGGAGGTTATCTGAGAAGAACCCTGCCTATGTCCTTCCAGCTCTTCGTCGCCATCTCATACAGTTGCTGACATATCTAGAGCAAAGGTCATGTGAAATGTTCTTTTAAGTTTGTCTTTAAATACTGGTGTGGTTTAACAAATACGTATAAATGTTAATCTGTTATTTGTTTTGAACTACACTTTTCTTGGACAAGCTTCTTTCACTGATGCTCAAAATAGAAATCGGGTGCTTTTAAGGCAAGCTATTTGCTAAGATGCCTTCTCTGTCAGCAGTGCAGATAGCAAATGCAGGGAAGAAAGCGTTGGTTACTAAGTTGCTTAATACGAAATTGCGAACATTGATACTTCCCATACGTGGCTCCAATTCACAAGGTTTCACTGATAATTTGATGATTGTAGCCATATTCAAAGTGTTTATTTCTGTATTTATTGAGTGAATTCCATTTCAGGCACTTGTTGCTAGGCTTGTGGACAGCTCCATGGGCAATGCTACTGTCATGCTACTGTAAGCGGAGTTCTTGTAACTGTGGGGGATCTTGCTAGAGTGGTGAGTTAAATATTATTTTTACTGTTCTGATAGTCTGTGAAATTTTCATGTACTCTTAAAAGGGTAACATAGAATTTGTTGAGTATATCTATGAATCTCCACTTTCAATGTCAAAACTAATTTATCTTCCCTAAATATAGAACTTTAAGTTTATATATATGATTCTTAAATTTCAAACATAAACAAATTCCTTGTGCATAGATGGAGATTGAATTGTCAATGATGATAAGGTTGTACTGATCTTAAATTGCTATCAATTAGGATTGAAATCCCTCAGAAGTCCTGGTGAACTTGATTCTGTGTGAAGTCCAGACCATTTGTTAGGTTTTTGATATAGGAATGGGAAGACCGAGGGTCATTTATGACCAACAATGATAGTTTTGGGGCCCAGATGCAAGCTTGTCATTAGCTTGGTTCCATCCAGAGTTACTTTACTCAGCCACTTCTTGGGGTTCCTTTTATTTCACAAGATCTGAACATGGAAATATAATGGTGTTGAGTGCATGGATTCTTTCTTTAGAGGCTGTTGAGGTTTCCCCTTTTGGTTTAGTTAGCAGCAATGTCTCGTCCGCTTACTTCCTCCCTCTTTTAAAAGAAATTTTTTTCCCATGGTCAATGTTGATTTAGGCTTATGTTTTCTATGATAAGAAATATAAGATAATATCGAGGTATATTTCCTATTTTTCCAATATGATTATTTGCATATTTTACTGAGTCTGCTGATGTCCCTTTTTAACTATGTGTGGTTTTGCAGATAATGTTCCATATAGAATGGCTCATAGGAGGATGAGACATTGAAAGACTTGGTTGTGTCCCCTGATTTTGTTAGATGTGATGTAAAACAATTGAATTTCTGGACTAGAATCCAATTAGTAGAAATCTCCATTGCTCGACCTTTAACAAGCTTTAATTATGTATTTGCATCCCTATCATTTAAAAACCTCAAGGATGTCTTATTTTATGAGCCCTGTCTTGTCCAAATTCTTTTTATGTTATGGTGCCATAATGAATGACCTCTCTTGCTCTTTTATGCTTTTTTAGACTTTTATTTGTAGTGTAGCACTGGCATCTTGTGAAATATTCCTATTTTCTTCAAAACATTAAATCTTGGTCATGGTGTTTGTTTAGGTGGTTTTAATCTCCAGACAATATATCCCAGATCTAATGCCTTTAATTGTGGAAATATTGGATGGAGCTGCAGTATAAAGTGGCAGTGTCCTCTGGGTCAGGTTATTACAGAGTACCTAGGTATGTTGTTTTTCTTATGTTCTAAAAAATTTCTTTAAGTATTTGCTTAAGGATCATTGCCAGTGTAACTTTGTTTTCTAGACAAGCTTTGTTGAGATCAAGACGTGTCCACTGCCATGTTAACCTATATGAGTCACATATCATGATATCAATATGCTTGTGTAAAGAAAAGCTATGCTGGCAGTTTATGGCATAAAAATTCTTTATATTCACCTCCTTTAAAAGACATGATGTATGCATTTTAGTTCCGTTTTTTTAGACACTCCAGGCTGTTGAAAAACCTTATATGGCATTTTAATGTTCATTATTTTCCTTTTTTTTCCTGGTTTTAAATGCCACTCAAGCTGACTGGGTCCAGTCAATGCTAACAGTCCCCATTAGCATTTTTATTCTTATTTTCTCTTGAAAAGACCACCAAAAACCAAGGTCAGTAGTGTGGCGTGGATCCGATTCAAAAAAATAATTTGAGGGATACAGCACCTCCTTGGTGCTGTATTGATTAAGTTCTCTTTGTTTACAAGGAAAAATTGGTCAGTTTTTGAATGTGAATCAGGTTGTAAAATGGCTTGTGGAGAAAACCTATTCTCCCAAATATAGCATTATCAGGAAATTGTGAAATAATGTGGATATTATATTGTATTACAACATATGCTTTCAAATCAGTTTTCATCAGGCTCGTTTGGTTTTCGAGGGAGAAAATATAGCCTAATCTTCATCTTAATATTTCCATTTAGCTCTGGAATAAAGCAGAAATCTCAAAAGTATTGTTTTTTCTTGAGCAACACTTTTTGGTGAAATGGGAATACTTGTTCATATTTTCTTTAAAATAAAATAGGGTGATGCTGGAAGGTAGTTTTATAATCCAGATCCTGTATAAGTGATATTGTTGGATTTCAAGAAAATTTTCATTTGTCGAATCCTTTTTCAGATAAAAAAATGAAAAAGAGAAGGATGGTTAAGTCTTTCTTCAATGGTCAGCATGGTTATGGAGAATCATATTGTCTAAATGTTACACTTGATTGGAAGTTCTCCACAAGTTGTACCAAATTCAAGAATTGTGATTAAATCTGGCGAACAGTATGCTTCACACTTGAAGTCAAAAGTGTTTGGTATTTTTCGTTGATTTGAATCATAGTTCTTATGAATTTGCATTTTGAACAATCTCCATGGACTATTAGAAAATGTATTCTAGAAATTGAAATAAATTATTGTCGTGTTTTCCCTGATTACTTAGATATATTTGTATTTTTTTTTTTTTTGGTAAAGTTAGATATATTTGTATTTATGCATTCACATAGCTGTAAAAAAGTGTTCTTCATGTCAATTTATCTAAAGATTATTCCATCCCATGGTAAATATGGCATTAAGTACTTTGGTATTTGCATTTTGAATGTTGAGGATAACATAGTTGAGTAATCTATTATGATAAAATTTTGTGCCACTGTGGGGTCCTCTGTTCACTTCCTTATGTCAACCTGGATCATGCTTCAATGGTGTATGTCTTTCTGTTCAATTCTTTTCATATGTGAATTTAATGGCTACTTTCAAAGAAAATGAGTTTGTGTTTTTTCTGGAGATTAACTGTAATGCATGTAAAACCTTCTGAATGTTTATGTTTGATCTTTGTAGGTATGTGATAACTCCTTACAATGAGTATCCTGCACTACTTGGCTTACTCTTGAAATTTCTGAATGGTGAGTTAGCATGGTCAACCAGGCGGAAGTTCTTAAGTGAAATGAGTTAAAGTGCATATATTTTTATAAACTGTGATGTTTAGTAATAATGCAGGAGTAAAATTTCTCTAAATATATCCGGTTCTTGGTTATAGGTGCTGGATCCCCACATGCATAAACGAAACTGGCCATGCTGTTGCGGGTTCACTTGGAGAAGTTGCTAGAGTGCTGCTGTTGATCAAGCCAACATTCAGACCATGGATGAAGTAGCCATTGATCTTTGGCCATCTTTTGTTACTCTAAGAGTTAATATTCACGTAGGATATGGACCTCAGAAAAGTCACTCTGTTGTAGCAAGTATCAGATTATGTAAATCCTAGATTCCTCACTGATCTTCGTTAACAATGTAAAGTTCATGTATGTTTTCATGTGTTTTATCTCTTTTGTGAATGACTCCAGGTGGCTATAAATTCTCTGATGTGATTCTTAGGGACCCCTCCCCTCATTAGTCACCACCATAGAAAGTGGTCACTCACTTATGTTCATTTTAAGGTATGTGGTTTATTTAGAATTTTCGTTAATCTTCAATTGTTGTCGTGTATAATCTCTCTGTCTCTCTCTGTGTGAAACTTTCCTTTTTCTTTTTTGATCTTGCTCTCTCTGAAAACTTAATCGACTCCTTTTCTTGCAAGATCAGTCGATGGGTCTTGGTTATGTGTTCATACTTGCCAAAGGTAAGTCATCAGAAAGCAGGAGGGGGGATGATGAGGAAAAAGGTGAATTTGGCTATATTTTTCACAGTTATTGTTGAGTGTTGTTTTTAACTTCACAGGTTTGCCTGATCTTTTACATAGTCCGTGATATGTGATGCTGAGGACTTCATAACATGGAAGCTTGGAACTCTTGTATCCATTGTCCCAGTGTGTTTATGTGAAAACTTCCATGGCATCATTGTATTAGGCTCCTATGAAGGTTTTGATGGGGAAGATTATGTGGCTTATGAAAGCACATTCATAAATATCGGCCAGAATTGCTTTCGTTAATCTCTGAACTGTGGGCATCTCTTGAGCTTTGCCTTGTCCCTCCTCCACTATCCAGTGAGCCCCTCTCTATATATATTATATTACATTATGTATAATATACATATATATGTATTTGGCAACATGTGTGGACTGATTTTGTGGCCAAAATATTCTCAGGTTCTGCATCTGGTTGAACAGTTGTGCTTTATGGCTCTCAATGATGAATTGAGGAACATATCTTCCGATATACTTCCATGTTGTATTCAAGTCCTCCAGTGCAGAACGTGTAACTACACAAATGTTCTCGATATCCTTCCTTTAAAGTCTTCGGTGGTTTTACTATTATACTCTTCGATGTTTAGTTTGGGTGAAATAAGAGGATGAAATGAGAATCTTGCGAATTAAAGCAGTTTGCAGTGTAATCTTTTGTCCCATTTTATCTGTTCTATTTTCTTGAATCCACTATAGAATTAGTCTATCTTGTATATTTCATATTGAGATGAAGGAAGGATGGATGGAGGAATATTGGAATGCTTGCATGATGAAGAGGGAGTGTTCTTGAAGAGATCAGTGGTTCTAGAACTAATGAGTTAGTACAGGGATTTGGTATTAAATTTATAGATAAGACGAAAATTGAGTCTTTTCTCATTGGAAACTTTGGGGTAGTACGACTTCTTGCATTGAGTTATAAGTACTAGCAAGTATTCACTTATTTGACTCTTTGAGTGAAGATCTTTCTACTGGTTTTTGATGTATTGAAGCATTATCACCTATAGAGGACACACTCTTTACTCTTTAAACAAATACAGGGACTCGGATGAGCACACATACATCTCCTTCTTCCAGGACCTCATTCCGATTGTTGCAATAAAGATGCTCCATGAATCAAGCTTTGGTACTGCTGCTTATTAAAACTTTAACCAGATTAATCCCTCGAGTTCAGAGTAGCAGTTAATTTCTCATGAGTTAAGCTGGTAATACATGGGATCCTCCCTATTGATAGCACAGCACATAAATAAGGATAGGACAAATACTTTAAAATAAGATGAGTGCCTCTCTTTTAAGGACTAAAATTGTGGAGCTTGCTTTGATGGCAAATATCTGGTTATGCATAGTGTGGTTTTAATTTAGATGGGAATCAATCATGTGAAGAGGAAACTATCTTTGTTGGAGATATGTAATTTCTCACTCAGGCATATTGACTGAAAAATTGCATCCTCTGGAGGTAGGGATCAGATAATAGGTTGCAGCTCTTTGATGGTTGGATCCTTCACTTATTGTAAACATTTACATCCTTGAGAGTTGCTGCTGCTGTTTGCCCCCTGTATTAACTGAATCCAAACCGGATATGAACCTTCCCACTGAAAAATGGCCAATGGGTGTCATGACATTTCAGTTTCTGGTCATATTTCTCAGAGGCAGACTTGATTAAGTTAGAACTCGTTGGTCCAAAAATAACATTTAATTTGACGTGAATGATGAAATTTATAAGCGCGTTACTTCTACAAAGAGAGCATTCTTATCCTGTCTCTCAATCTCTGTCTTAAAGTTGCATAGTGACATTGCTACTGTGTCAGGAAAGTTGGTTGTTCTGCATGTTTAATACTTCATTCTGGCAAATGAAAATGAAAATTTTACATGTTTCTTTTTGCTCATAGGCAAGTAGAATTTGTGGAAGTGTAGTTGAAGATAATTATCAAGAGAAGTAAAAAAGGAGTATTTTTTTTTTTTTTTGGGAAGGATGGGGTGATGCCATATTGTGTTTTTGATTTTATACATTTTAAATCAGAAAACAGGTATAGATTATCAGTTTTTTGGGAACACATAACCTTTATCTTTCTTTCTATTCTTGCTATAAATAGTTCTTTGTTCTATTTTTTCTCCATCTATTGTTTTGGGTGAATCTATTTTGAGCTCGATATGCACTTTTCTGTTATCAGGTTACTGGTCATATATCTTCACTAGTCCATCACTTGAAGCTGGTTTGGATGGGTTAGTTCGTTCCTAAGTTTTGGAAATATAAGTAGAACCAAAGTCTTCTTTTGCGTGATACTGGAATGTTGTATTTGTTTATGCAGCACATATTCTTTTAATTATATCTTTCTATTGTATACCCAGCTTTCCGATTTTCAATTCTTTTTTGTTTGGGATCAAGTTGAAAGTTAAATCTTTTCTGTTGACCGTCTTCTATTTTAAAAGCAAACAAAATGAAGTATGCCTGTCTTTCTCTTTGTTGATTCTTTAAAACTCTATCATCTGTTTATGTTCAACTTGCAGAAAACTTGATGAGCTCAGAAGGATGTTGTTGATGATCCCTTTGTTGTCACCGTTTATGCCTTTGGAGATTTCACCATCTTCATACCATCTATACACAAACTTCTTTAAAAACCTTCGATTAAGGGTCCTCTTCTGACTAATGAATTCCTTTACAGATTGCATCCTTCATGTTGCTTTTTTATTGATTTTTATATGACAGTGGCTAATCTATTTTCTTGTATAAAATTTGAGGGATTGAAGGTGTGTCCATAGGCGTGAACCGCTGATCTCAGGAAGCACGACTGCTCAAAAGCTAAGCCGACGTTTGCTGTAGAAGCAATCTTACCCATTGAATGATGCGGAGAATGATTCTTAAGAAGATGGGTCTGATGTACCGAAAAGAGAATGCAGAATTAGATCAAGGTATACTCTACTCTCATTATTAGTGAAAAAGGTGTTTTTTTTTGAGCCTCAACTATTGATGAAAAGTGCTAACAAGTAAGGTAGTTTCTTTGGTAGTAAGTTCAGTGTTTCGTGAGACGCATGGACTATTTAAGTATGAGGGACATTTAATTTTAGATGGAGTGCTAGATTGAAAAATAGAAATATAGAATTGGGTAAGGTGCTTCTTACCCTAAATAGTACGTCGTTACCATGGTTACACTATGAAGTTGAGAAATCATTAAATTGTTCTTTCTAATATTTAAATGATGTTGTAGTGAATCACGTGACACCCACTATGTTAACGCAGTCATGGAATAGCAAAAATATCACTTGAGTTTTTTCGAGAAATTTATGATTGGAAGTTTGAATCTACCCCATCTATTTTCCTTTTGATAAGTACTAATTAAAGAAAATTTCTCTAGAACATGGGGTTTCTTGAGAAGTTAATATGAAGTAACAAATATATCAAAATATTACTTGGGGTTTGTGAGGAATTTATGATTTGAAGCTGAATTTATCCCATCTATTTTCTTGATAAGTACTAATTAAACTAAATTTCTCTAGAATATAAGGTATTCATAAGAACCACAGATTAAAAGAAACCTAAAGACCCGTCCTTTTATCTAATTGGAGCTTTTTAATACTATATGTCTATATTGAGCATCAAAATGGTTCACAGGCCCATATTTTAACTCATATTTATTGTAGTGGGTTGTAAATGGGTCACATGGGTGGTAAAAAGAAAAGGCTAAAACAAAATGAGTCTTAAGTGGGGTCTGCAGACCCACTTTCAATCCACATAATAAATGGGTCTTAGGCTAAATGGATTACCTAACAAGTTTTAAGTTAATTACAAACAGGCCATTGTTATTTATTTATTTTTAATTTTCCATGTTTTATTTTTATTTTTTTTCCTGTTTTTCCTTTTCGTTGGTAGCTGGCCATGTAGGCCAGTGAAGGTTGAGGTTGTTGATTCGAGTCTCCTGATATTCAGGCTCGAAGAGACCTTAGTGCTAGCATGACTTGAGCAAAATCTGAGAATTTGGCAGAGGCCAAGCTGCGGACCTTTGGAGAGGCTCCAGCCTCATCATGCTGATTTGGTGAGATTGAAGTCATCTTGGTATGAACCCTAGAGCTCGCCAGCCTCGAAACAAGCTGAGCTTGCTGATTTGGCAAGATCAAACCCTTGCCAACCTTTGGCGTAGGTGTACCTTATGAGTCTGAGGATCAAGCTTGTTTATAGCCAGTCGCCACCAGCTGCCATGGCTAATGATCGGGTGAATAAGAAGGAAAATAAATGAAGAAAAAGAAAGAAATTAAAAATTAAAAAATTGAGCTTATCAATTAAAATTTATTATACATATTATTATTTTTAAAAAAATAAAATGGAATATCTGACCAAAATAAATGTAGTAAAATAAAAGGCCATAGTCACTGGTCTTTGATTTTTTTTTTTGTTTTTACATTTTTCATTTTGTTGTTACATCTTCATATTTTGTTATCTTACTTTTTTAATTTGAGATATTTGTATCAAAGTAACACATTAACATGGCGAAGGCTTATGGGTTCAATGTTGGTATTTATTTTCATAATTAGGGTTAAGAATGATGTGTTTTACCAAATGAATTCGGTCGAAAATATAGGTGGTTTAAATTGTATTATGAAAATGGGTGATATGGTCAGACCATTTTAGAGCCCAAACCTGACCTGCCATCCATTTGACACCTAGTCTATCTATAGTCGCAAACCAACAGTACTTTGAATGTCTAAAACAGCCAGGCTCTTAGCATGACTGTGCTGAGAGCTGTATTCCTTCACGCATTAAAAACTATCATTTACATAGTATTTTTTTCTTTCTCATGCATGGACTCACTGCCTCATACCTTCATTTAATTTTGCTAGCCATACATGGAACTCATTTTTGGCTGAAACTTTTGAATTGCAAATTGAAATACTGATTTTTTTTTCTAATGCCAGATAAATAATGATTTCCTGAAAGGTTATGTTTTAGATACTGAATTGTAGTTTCTTCCTGTCTCTCTGTTCAAGTTTCTGACTCAAAGTGGGTCATTATCTATTGGAGTAGTAGTCTTGTATTCGGTCTTTTAGGTCCTGACATCGCCTTGATGTGATGTTAGTATGCATTCTCTGTTTACTCTTTTAAGCTACTCAGATGTGTAGTAATAATTATTATTTGGTTTTGGTCATTTCTGCCAAATGTAAGATTTGGTATTTAAAGAAACTTAGAAGAGTTTAACTTTTATCTAATTGTTTTGGTCCTGTTTGGTTTTGATCATTTCTGCCAAATGTAAGATTTGGTATTTAAAGAAACTTTAGAAGCAGTTTAACTTTTTATCTACTGTCAGTGTTCGGTCCTTATTGTTTTGTTGTTTTTATCTATCGCTATGGTTTACTCGCCTAGGCTTGCTAATTTTTGGTACTCTAGATTTTGATAGAAGAGCATCCATCTTTTTATCAATTTTTTGGCCCTTTTGGTCGTTGTCATTTTTGCATTCCACTTTTGCCTTTTGCTTATTGTAGATTTTGTTTTGTGGTTCCGGAGCATTCATAACTTGAATCCACCTTCACATAATGCTTACATTTTCTGTCATTTTACTATGACATGATAATGATTTTTATATAACAACATAAAAATCTTTATTAAAGGTGAATGTTGGTCGTCTACTTGCTGCTGGGGAGGCTTCTCAACGCAGCACTAAGAGAAGATTGGGCTGAATGGATGCGGCACTTTAGCATTGAGCTCTTGAAACAATCTCCATCTCCAGCTCTGCGAACATGTGCAAGGTTGGCACAGTTGCAGGTGGGGTTAACATTTCTCATCTCACACTTTTCTGGTTTTGGGCTTGAAGATCTAACCAAATGATCTTTCAGCCCTTTGTTGGAAGGAGTTATTTGCAGCTGGCTTTGTGAGTTGCTGGATAATAGCTTCTGAGTGAAATCTCAGTCAAGAAACACTTGGTTCGGAATTTAGAGATGGCATTTTCTGCTGCAAATATCCCTCCTGAAATTCTTGCAACACTCTAACTTGGTATGTCTTTAATATATGAGCTGCGTGCTTGAGTCAATCTGACTTTGAATATGGATTATGCTTTGATTTGTATTCTTTTTCAAGAAAAATTGTCTATCATTTTTCCTTTCAGCAATGTTTATGCATTATTGATAATGAAAGCTGATGTTGGAATTCCTTCTTTATTCTTCTTTGACGCATTTCAATGCAATTTGAAATGTTTGAGGCAATATCTGCAGGCTGAGTTCAGGAACATGATGAGAAACACCTTCCTATTGACATCGACTCCTTGGTGCTCTTGCAGAGAAGGTGTTGTTGATGCATTCCTGTCAAGAAAGTTTTCTTCATTTTAATTTAAGCAATATCTGAGACCATGTTTAGAGCGTATTTGGACTTTGTATATAGTTAATAATTAGCCATGGGCCCATATATCATTTGAAGAGAACTGAAACTTTTTTAAATATTGCAGGTAGGCAGATTCGAAACTTAATTTTATCTTCTGGATTGCTTCTGACGCATTGCCGTGGTGCTGCAGCATCAATTCTGGGTTTTACTCGATTGAATCACTCTTTTTGGTTGATGTAATGTTGCAGTTTATTGCGCTTTTGCAAAGGCACTGCATTACAAAAGAAATGGAGTTTGAAGGTGCACGCTTCCAAGAAGATGGATGCTAACCCTGTTGCTGTAGTTGAAGCTCTAATACATATAAATAATCAGCTACACCAGCACGGGTCGCTTTCATTATCTACACTTGTTGACAATCTACATATTCCTTCTTGAAATTGATTATGTCTGCTCTCTGATTTTCATCGCACGATCATTGTATTAATGATAAATGATTCCTACTAATTAGTTTGGCAGTTGGAATGTTAACCTATACCAGCAAAATCTGGATGTGCAACTGAAGGAATCATGGTAATGTTGATTTTGACTATTCTATTGGATTTGGCATTTTATTTTGTTTAAAATACGTCATAGTTTTTAATCATGGTTTTAGCTTTTCACTGTAGCCATGGCTTTTGGTGTGTGGCATGTAACATCTATTTTAGATTTAAAAATTGCTTTATTTAAATAATTATGATGTTGAACATCTCTAATATTAAAAATATAAAATAAATATTTCTGTTCTAGCTGTTTAAATTTTCTTAAATATGCTTTCTAACTAAACTGCTTAAGTGAAAAGTGAAAGTAGGTCCAAACTTCTGGCTACATACTTGAAATCCCTGTTGTTTGATAAATTGTTGTACTAGCATGGTAAGCCCAAATCATCAAAGAATATTAAACAATTATCACTCATAGTGTGCCTTCCATGCGCAACTCAATTTGCAACTTCCTCCAATTTTTTGTGATTTTGAAGTTTGGACATTGATCCACTACACAGTTGGATGGCTAGCTGTAATTGCTAGTTGTACACCACATAGATTGATGACATGTTGTGTAATGCCAACTCAATTCCTTTTGCGTATGATGTATGTACTTTCTCGTCAATATGACAAAAGTAGATCTTACCCAACCCATTGACATGAATGCTTATATAGGCCTGTCTTTCAGGATGAGAAATTGCAGCGATGGGATGATGCTCAGCGCATACTCAAGGCATCTCAGGCATCTAGTCCACATCTGGTTTTAGATGCTACATTAGGTTAGTGACTGTGTGTGCATTTAGTTGTTGTGTAGCAAGTCTAACTTATTATACCTTTAGTCTTTTGGAAGAATCTGTTCAGGATGAAATAGATTGGTTTTTGCGTTGTTGAGATTTTCCCATAGTCCATCTTGCCATGTCTTCCTGAAATGAGCTGTCTCCCCACTAGGCCAAAGCTTCGGGGTGAACTTCAAGAGCTTCTACAAGACGTGTATATGTACACCAGTCTTTGGATGGTGTATATTGTGTTTCATTACTACTTTGAGATCAGAATGATTGGACCTGCATGAGTGTGGTTATGAAACTGATATGGCAGGAAAGGTTTACACTGATGAAGTTTAGGAACAAAAGTGGAGAGCACCTTGCAAATGTTATACTCATAAGAGATGGAAATGCTCAGTGCTTAGTAGAGTTGATTTGTAACTTTAACGGGATTTATCATATTGGTTGCTTTCCTTTTCCAGTCTTGCCTGGAGTTTACCCTTTTAAGTAGTCTCTAGTTAGTGCAACAATTATAATGTGGCAGTGACCTTTCCCTGAATAGAATGATACTTTGTTGATTGACAATTTGGATCGAATTGATGTGCTCCTATCTGTTTGCCATTCGTAAGTTTGATTCATTTTCTTGTTGCAGATTTGGTATGGATATCTAAACTTATGTGTCGTGAACCTTTTCTGCCCCTCGTTCCTAGCTCTTCCATATGTGTGTATTTGTGCTTCGATGCGATGTCTTGCTGCTTTAGCTAGATGGGAAGAACTCAACAATATATGGCGAATATTGACTCCAGCTGAGCCAGCTGCCTGGTTTAGAAATGGCACCGATGGTTAGGATGTTTATCATATCAATGCTCCTCTTTATATCACTGCTTCCTTCTTCTTATGCTTATTTTTAATTTTTTTCGTGTTACTCATAGGCTGCTAGTGCTGCTTGGAACATGGGAGAGTGGGATCAGATGGCGGAGTATGTCTCTAGACTGGATGATGGTGATGAAACTAAGTTTCGAGGTTTAGGGAACTCTGCTGGTGGTGGTGATGGCAGTAGCAATGGCACATTCTTTAGGGCTGTTTTACTTGTGCGCAGAGGGAAGGTAGTTTGCTGTGCTCTTCTGTCTCAATTGTTTAGATATATTCAGCATTGACCTTCCCTTGTACGTTGCAGTATGATGAGGCGCGTGAATATGTTGAGAGGGCCAGAAAGTGCTTGGCAACTGAGCTTGCTGCTTTGGTAAGTTTCCTCTATCTTAAGAGCTTAATCCTTTTTAGTGAAATTTCCGCTGTCGAAGTTTGTACAAACAATTCCTGCTGCACTTCTTTCTCGTGCATATTTTCCATCATGCTGGTCACCCCTTTTTCTCTTGTATACTCCACTTAACAAAAGTAAAACTAATCTCTGTGATTTGTATCGTTATTAAGACTATGCTGGAAATCAAATGAGTAACTAACATTTCACTAATAGGCATTAAGGTTTCCTACATATCTAATAGAATACATCCAATAAATTTACAAAAATAAAAAAGCCAGCACGGTGTATGATATTTGTTAGCACCACAACAGCGGTTTGTAATGGTTGCGGGGCCCACCATTCCTGTTACGTAACGGCCTTTACAGACTGATCTGTAATTCCTTGGTTGTAACTGCTCACTCTAGCATTTGGATCTGCACTTTGCAATTTAAAATGTTTTTTTTATGGCATTGGATAGGCCTGGTGAGAACCAGTTTGTCAGGACTCACGGCACTTGTATTAGATGATAAATGACACATCAAGTATGTAAGTAAAATTTGTTGACGGAATCTTTCTTGGCCTCCTTTGTCACCTTGGGTGATCATGAGTCTAAATCTCTCCTTATGCGAGGAAGCGGTATCTTTCGTGACTGGTATGTAGGAAGAGAGGTTTTGAACACATTGGTGATGAAAAATTATATCTTGCTTCTTGCTAATGATCTGTAGTCACTTTGTTAGCTTTGGTATCTAGACTGTAGGAGCTTTTTCTGGTTGTATGTCCATATAAAGTGGTTTCAGTTTGAGACAAATTTTTATTTGTTGATACCTGCTTAGGTCTTGGAGAGCTATGATCGTGCTTACATCAACATGGTCCGTGTTCAGCAGCTTCTGGAACTGGAAGAGGTTTAACCTCATTTCATCGTCTAGTACGGTTGGGGTTGGTATATGTGATCAAGGAAGTTACTTCTTTTCTTACATGTTCAATAATCTCGACAGGTCATCGATTACTCTACTCTTCCTTCGGGAAACCCTGTCGCTGAAGGACGGCGAGCACTTATTCGGAATATGTGGACTGAGCGCATTAAAGGAGTGAAAAGAAATGTTGAGGTAGGCTATGGGATAGCTCGCTAGGTTTATGATTCTATCATTTTCCACTCATGCATCTATAACCATTTAAACAATCCTCTTGCCTTAGTGGGGGTAAGACGAAAAGGTTGCGGTACTAAGAAGAGTCAAAAGTGAACTGATTAAATTTTCCCATATTTTCACATATTAACATCTGATAAGATCAACCTTACCCAAAAAAAAAAAAAAAATTATCTGATAGGGTCATTAGAGTCTCTTCACTTTTGTCGCTCTTGGTCACGGTTTGAGGTTTGGAGCCTTCCTGGCCCTGCGCGGTCCTCTCTTGCCTCTTGCTAGGTCTCCTTTGCCTGTTGTTTAGGCTGTTCTTTGCTTGTTTGTTCCATTCTTTGCAGACTTCTTTTGCATTCGTCTCCCTTCCACTCACTCTGACTTGTTGTCTTGTTGAGTGCAAGTTTTGTGGCGCCAGATCTTTTGTAATTGTTGGTTAAAGCTCAATACAATATTACCCTTTTACCCAAAAAAAAAAAAAGTGTGATAGGATCAGATGTTCTTGCCGTCTGGTGCTCTCTCTTTTTGTGTTCTTGTTGTAGCCGCTTTTTTTTCGGCTTCCTTCCACTCATAATGAGTCTGTTCATCTTGAGTGCAAGTTTTTGAAGCTGTCGTCAGTACAGTTTGGCCTTTACCCATTATATTGCTTACTTTTACCCCAAAAAAAAAAAAAAATCTGATAGGATAATATCTCCAAATTGATGGACTTTAGGCTCTAACTTGACTTTTTTAATGTAACATTTGATCTTATCATCCATCTCTCTGGGATTGACTTGTTTGGATTTATTTGCATTTACCTCGCAAATTATAGCAAAATTTATATTCTTTTCACTGGAAGTTAAATGGCTATCTGTTTATTTTAGAGTTTAACATTTATTTTGAACTATTTTACTTCTGTTCTGGTGTAGTTTTTCATCTCTCACTTCTTCCTGACGCTTAATTGACAGGTGTGGCAAGGCCTGTTGGCCGTTAGAGCACTTGTTCTACCTCCGATTGAAGATATTGAAACTTGGCTCAAATTTTCTTCTCTTTGTAGAAAAAGTGGACGAATTGGTCAGGCTAGATCTACCTTGATTAAGCTCTTGCAGGTGAGTGGGGTATCTTTACAGCAGTGAAAGAAAAGAGGCATGCAGATATTAAGTTGTTTATCATGATCTGACATGCTTGGTATAAACAAGCAGTTTGACCCTGAAACATCTGAAAATGTGGGATACCGTGGTCCTCCGCAAGTAATGCTGGCATACTTGAAGTACCAGTGGTCTCTTGGCGAGGATAATAAGCGAAAAGATGCATGTCTTAGGCTTCAGGTCCAACAACTTTTATTTAAGGAATCATGTGCAATTTTGTCACATGAGTGCCCTTTCTGATTTTGTTGCTGTGTTTTTGACGGGGGCAAACATATTGTTTTACAGAATTTGGCTGTAGAGCTTTCAAGTGCACCAATTGTTCAGACGACTTCTACAATAGGTCTAACAACCAGTAAAAGTCCCAGTGCTCGACTGCTTGCACGTGTATATCTCACACTTGGTTCCTGGCAGTGGGTGCTTTATCCTGGTTTAGATGAAGATACTGTAGAAGGTAGTCCTTATTTGTTAGTCCATACTGCCAAGATCTCTTGGGTTATTAAGTAATAAGCTCCTTCGCTTGCAGAAATTCTCACTGCATTTGGAAGAGCCACTGACTGTGAACCAAAGTGGGCAAAAGCATGGCATAAATGGGCATTGTTCAATACTGCTGTGATGTCGCATTATACCATAAGAGGTTATTCTGAGGTTGCTGCCCAATTTGTCGTACAAGCAGTAACTGGATATTTTCATTCGATTGCCTGTGGGGCTAATGCAAAAGGTGGCGATGATAGTTTGAAGGTAACAAAGTCAATTTCACTTATAAAGTATTCTACAGATGCTGTCTTCAGCAGTCGTTATGTCCTGATGTGATGCGAGATGGCTTTACTTCTGTTCAAGATAGACATCTGATGCAATTTTTCCCTGTAAGGCACTGTGAAGTTGTAATTCTGGATTTATGCTGTTCCTTGATATTGTGCACTGAAGTCATTATTTTGGATGTTGGTGACATTTGTGGTCAGGATCAAGATGATTATTCCACTCTCCTTTTAACTATGACTGGAGTGCTTATCATTAGAGAGAGGATCCCCACCCCTCTCCCGCAGCCCCGCCCGGGGGGAGAGGTGTTATGAACCTAACGAACCTATTAGAAAATTGAAGTTGGACACTTCCATGTGCTCTATGTAGCGGTACGGTTTGAAATGATGCCCTTTAAGTGCTTTATTTTTTAGCGTCCTACCAAATTGCATTTTATCTAGCAGAAAAGTTCTGTGGTGAGGGGGGGGGATAGCCACACTATTGTGCAGCAGTAGTAATGAAACCTCACTTTTCACCCCCATGTGTATAACTGAAAAAATCTCTCTACAGTATGGATGAGTATTAAATGCCGACGAGAAGTGTAAATTGGTAGACTTTCTCCCCGATACTTTGCTTATAATTTTTAAAGTGGTTGCCCAGTCATATCATTTACTCCCTGTATATATTTGTTGGTTGCATTCATCCTGTTGAAAGCACCTATAAGATGTCCAAACACACGCTGCCTTTCGGCAGAATACCTTGCATTCTTTCGTGAGCATGTGTGCACAGGTGAATAAATAAAATATACAGAAGGATTATCTCTACTATTGATTTGTTCGTTTAAGTGAGTCCTGTAATGTGGGGGTTTGTAACAAGATGATGCCTTCTACAGTCCTGTGAGATTCTCCACCTAAACAAAGTATCTGGGTTCCTTCTAGTATGGCTTCCTGTGTTAAATTTGATGGAGTTAAAAGAAAGTTGTTGAATTGTAAGCACCTCACAAATGGTTTTACTGTTTGAAGATCGTACTTGTTCTTTGGCATAGAGATTGCCAAATCAGGATTGTTTTCTCGTCATACTACTGCCCATGGATGCATAATTTTATTTTACTTCAGGATATACTTCGTCTTCTCACGCTGTGGTTCAACCATGGAGCTACTGTGGAAGTTCAAATGGCCCTGCAGAAAGGACTCAATCTTGTGAAAATCAACACATGGCTGGTTGTGCTGCCACAAATAATTGCCAGAATTCATTCAAACAACCAGGCTGTTAGAGAGCTTATCCAATCACTTTTAGTTCGCATTGGACGACATCATCCACAGGTTTGCATTGAGGCTTCCAAAGCTTGCAGCAAACTCCATCTCTAGTTCTTTTCTGCTTGTGCTTAATGGATCAGTGACCTAGAATTCCATTCGTTAATCCCTCTATTACATGCTGGATGAAGTTGCCTTGTATTTATCCTTTTAATATGACTAAATAACATATATTTCCCCCTAAGAATGATGTCAGAGGTGATGTGTGCAGTTATGCACTTTGGCTTGGACAGTCACTTGTTTCAATCTCTGTATGTGTTGTCCTTTGCTGCCATGTGGATCTTCTTTCTGTTGAAGTAATTTTGTTTTTTTACCTAGGCCCTCATGTATCCTCTTCTAGTGGCGTGCAAATCGATAAGCAATTTACGAAGAGCTGCTGCTCAGGAAGTTGTTGATAAAGTACGGCAGCACAGTGGTCCGCTTGTACGCCAGGTAAAATTTGCTTTAACCCTGTAGATTTTTGATTTGCAAGTTGTTTGTGCTGATCTCGAAGGTAAACCCTTTTGACAGGCACAACTTGTGTCGACAGAGCTCATCAGGGTTGCAATTCTTTGGCATGAAATGTGGCATGAAGCATTGGAAGAGGCTAGTCGTCTCTATTTCGGGGAGCATAATATTGAAGCAATGCTAAAGGCGCTGGAGCCATTGCACGATTTGCTTGAGGAAGGGGCAAGTAGAAACAATACAACTATCAAAGAGAAGGCATTTATTGAGGTCGCCATCTGAATGTTGTCTACAGGATGTTTTTATTTATTTATTTGGTCATGATGATTGCATATGCACATGTGGAAAAACTAATCTTTCAACAGCATTGTACTTTTTATGCATCTGCATGACCTGAATATTCTTCATTTCAACTTTTATGTTGATTATTAGTCATTAATCTGGACTTTCACATTCTAATTAGATTTTTCTTCCTTTTGCAATGCAGGCTTACCATGCAGAGTTGATGGAGGCACATGAATGTTGCAAGAAATATAAGAGAACTGGTAAAGATGCAGAGCTTACACAGGTATGAGTCCTCATCCATAAAATGGGCATTCTTCTTTGTCAGATAATGGTCTCTCTTTAATTATCTACTTGATGATTTGGAGGAATATTAACATTGGATTTATTGCTGTCTGATGTATTTTATTATGGCTATTGTTGATTATTTGCTTTTCATGTAACATCCTGAGAATTTGTCCTAATGAAGTTCTGCATGTTACTTGCATCAGTTTTTGCCTGATTGTTCTCTGGGTTGTTCTTTGGTTTGAAAGTTCTGCTTGATGAAAAGATTACTAAAAGGAATGAAAGGAGTTTATTCCTTGGATGAAACATGTTGCCTTCTACACATTATCGAGTTGACTGCCTATTCTCTTTCATGGTGATAGCCTCATGTTATCAGATGCATCAAGCACTCAAAGGGTGCGGGGATAATATTGCTTCTTTTATGGAATCTGTCTGCACATGCCTTCAGATTATTTGTTTTACCTTTTTTTGTTGTGCAAATTGACTAAAATAACATCAAAAGGGTAAAAATGATAAACGAGTCATAATTATATGATGATGATGACAAACTAGCCTGATTATAGATTGCAGCTATGCTTCTAGTCTTCCAGCAATTGATATTCTGAATGCGGCTTTGTTTACCATCATTTCATAATTTTAAACAGATCATTTCAGTTGTTAATGACCATAGCCTTTAATAGTCTATTAGGAAGAAACCTTGGGTAACATTAACTCTTTGGGATGTAATAAAAAAATTGTGTGGTCATGTGAATTTGTGTCGTGCCTGCTTGCACAGGACATAATGCCTCCCCTAAAGCTTGCAGCTATGCTTCTAGTCTTCCAGCAATTGATATTCTGAATGCGGCTTTGTTTACCATCATTTCATAATTTTAAACAGATCATTTCAGTTGTTAATGACCATAGCCTTTAATAGTCTATTAGGAAGAAACCTTGGGTAACATTAACTCTTTGGGATGTAATAAAAATTGCGTGGTCGTGTGAATTTTTGTCGTGCCTGCTTGCACAGGACATAATGCCCCTCCCCTAAAGCAGTCTTCCAGATTGGTAGGATTCTTTGCCAAGGCCAGGGCTCGATCAACTGATTGAATATAACCACTTCCCTAGCCTCTTTTTCCTCAGGGTTCTACCGGTCAATTAAGAGTTTATGAATATCAGTATTACCATATGATACTGATAATATGTGCTACTTCTTGACCAGGCTTGGGATCTTTACTATCATGTATTTAGGCGAATAGACAAGCAGCTTCAGAGTCTCACCACCCTGGACCTCCAGGCAAGAAGTAGATTCTGTCATTAACATTTGCACTCAATATCATTGCAATTATGCGCTGACCCCTATTTTGTGGATTATCAGTCTGTCTCTCCGGAGTTGTTGGCTTGTTGCAACTTGCAGCTTGCAGTGCCTGGGACATACCGTGCAGGTGAAAAAGAGAGAGCTAATTGATAATTTGTTGTTAAAGGAGAAATAAGTTAGTTTAGTTGATACCAACGAGGTGTTTGTTTTCCAGATGAAGAAGTGGTGACAATTGCAGCATTTGCTCAGCAGCTGGATGTGATAACCTCCAAGCAGAGGCCTCGAAAGTTAACTATTCATGGGAGTGATGGCGAAGAATACACTTTTCTGCTGAAGGGACATGAAGATCTACGTCAGGATGAACGTGTCATGCAGGTTCATCTTGATTTTCTTCACATTATCCTCTTTTTGGGCCATTATCAGGCATTTGGTGGCTGAGTCACAATCAGGCCCATTGTTTTTGCTCATGCTTTGTGTTACCACTCTCTCTCTGTCAAGTGAATATCTATACATCCTAACAAGTTTCTTCCTCTCAGCTCTTTGGTCTGGTGAACACTTTGTTGGAAAATAATAGAAAAACGGCTGAAAAGGATTGGTCAATCCAAAGATATTCTGTGATTCCATTATCCCCAAATAGTGGATTAATTGGATGGGTCCCAAATTGTGACACTTTACACCAACTGATCCGAGAATATAGAGATGCCAGAAAGGTCGGTCGACTTCTATATTATCTTCTTGTCAGTACAATTGACACTTTTTATTATGCACTTTCTGTGATCGAGCGGTTTTGTTTGGTCAAAGGGAAGCTGCCTTCATTCCAGAAATGTTTTATTCTTGTTAACAGATCACTCTGAATCAAGAGCACAAATATATGCTAAGTTTTGCCCCAGACTATGATCATTTGCCCCTGATAGCCAAAGTTGAAGTTTTTGAGTATGCACTACAGAATACAGAAGGAAATGACCTTGCAAGGGTAATCTATTGTTAACATTTTTTGGGGAAGAGGAAGTGAAAGGGAGAGGGTTGGAATAATCAGTCTGAAATCTATAACCAATGATTAACAGTTCATAATGTCCTCTTTGGATTTTGGTAGGTTCTCTGGTTGAAGAGCCGCACTTCTGAGGTTTGGCTGGAGAGGCGGACTAATTACACTCGGAGCTTGGCAGTCATGAGCATGGTATATGCTTTCTGGCATCTCATATGAACAAAAGAGGAAGATGTCTCCTATCTTTTTCTGATTCTGCAAGAACTGTAATTACTTGCAGTAGCAAATATAATATTATCTCTTAGAATATCCACGGTAAGCACTTAGACATATGGTGTGATATAAAATTAGATGTGCTTACTGTGCAAAGAGTGTGATACAAATGTTTCATACATTTATCCTTGTTTTTTCTATTGTAACTTCCTTATTTCAAATAGTCTGGCTCTCATCAAATTATTGGTGTCTAATAAGGAGAGAATAACATGTGATGACATGGACAAAAATCACTGGGTTCTCAAATGTAGGCATACATGAACAGGTTTGAATATCTGGTCGGAGTAAAACAACTGATTTTGAATGGCTTCGTATAAGAAACCTTTAGCTTCAGCACATCAGTGGAAAAACAATGCACATTTACATTTTTTAATTTGGTAAGACTTGAATTTGCAGAACTTTGCATTAGATTTACTAATTTTTGGATTTGATTGCAGGTGGGCTACCTTCGGCTTAGGTGATCGCCATCCAAGCAACCTTATGTTGCACCGTTACAGGTAATCATGTGAAGCAAGGAACAAGGTTGGATTTTAGTTTCAAAGTATGCTGAATGTCTCTTGTGTCACAGTGGAAAGATCTTACACATTGATTTTGGAGACTGCTTTGAAGCCTCGATGCACGAGAAAAATTCCCTGAAAAGGTAGAATGCTTTTCTCTGCGTCACGCTCTAAGCTAACAAACAAGGCATGATGATGTTAGTTCTGTGCATGAATTAAGTCATTGGGCTAATTATTAGAGTATATTCTGTGATCCAGGTACCTTTCCGCTTGACTAGAATGCTTGTGAAAGCAATGGAGGTTAGTGGCATTGAGGGGAACTTTCGTTCAACTTGCGAAAATGTGATGCAAGTGCTTCGAACGAATAGGGACAGTGTAATGGCAATGATGGAGGTACGCCTTTCAGATTGGTTCCCTTTTTTTGTTGTCTCTTAATTTTGGGCATGAATTGATGGAACGCATCATTTAAGGCATGG